>JAHRHZ010000036.1:4718547-4752743 GCA_024137785.1 Ginglymostoma cirratum
AGGAGCAGGAAAGCTTGACGTTTCGAGCCTGGACCCTTCATCAGAAAGGGTCTAGGCCCGAAACGTCAAGCTTTCCTGCTCCTATGATGCTGCTTGGCCTGCTGTGTTCATCCAGCTCCGCACCTTGTTACCTCGGATTCTCCAGCATCTGCAGTTCCTATTATCTCTAAACATTAACTCTGCTTTCTTTCCCCAGATGCTGCCAGAGTTTCTCCAGCAATTTCTGTTTATGATCCTGACACCAGGTTACAGTCCAACAGGCCTACATTGATTTTCCAAATTAGGCCTGTTTGAAATCACAAGCTTTTGGAGCGCTGCTCCTTCATCGGGTGAAGTGGTTTGTCATTTGACCTGATGAAGGAGCAACGTTCCAAAAGCTTGTGATTTCAAGTAAATCTGTTGGAAGTGATGAACCACTTCACCTGACGAAGGGGCAGTGGTCTGAAAGTTTCGAAATCACAATAAACCTGTTGCACTATAACCTGATGTCGAGTGACTTCTGACTTTGTCCAGCCCAGTCCAACACTGGCACCTCCACAGTCGTCTGTGATCCAGCTTAATAGCCCATTCCATAGCAGTGTGGAGCTGGAGGAACGCAGAAGTCAGGCAGCATTAGAGGAGCAGGAAACTTGTCGGTTCGGGCCTAGGAAGGGTCCTGACCTGAAACATTGACTTTTCTGCTCCTCTGATGCTGCCTAACCCCAAGGGCTAATAATAATAAAACTCCTTGAGGTTGTAGATTTGCTTGCCAAGCCAGTCGGTTTAGTTGCAGACATTTCGTCACCCCGCTAGGTATCGACATCAGTGCACCTCCGGTGAAGCGTCAGTGTTTCTGTCTTGCTTGTTATTCCTCTGCCTATAAATATAAATTTATAAAGTATAAAGTATATGCCTCTTTATATTTATTTAATATTTTATACCTGTATATATGGCAATACATTTATATTTATAAATATAAATATTTATATAAATAAATATTTATTTGCAGCTAGTGAGGCTAGGAATAGAGAGCGAGTGCAGCTGAACATGTGGCTACAGAGCTGGTGCAGGAAGGAGAGCTTCAGATATGTGGAGCATTGGGATACCTTCTGGGGAAGGTGGGACCTGTACAGGAAGGACGGGTTGCATCTGAACTGGAGGGGCACCAATATCCTGGGCAGGAGGTTTGCTAGAGCTCTTCGGGAGGGTTTAAACTAGTTTGGCAAGGGGATGGGAACCAGAGCTAAGGATCAGAGGATGGGGTAGCTGGTGTACAGGCAGATACAGCATGCAGAGAGTCTGTGAGGAAGGATAGACAGTTGATAGGGCAAAGTTGCAGTCAGTGCAACAGGTTGAAGTGTGTCTAGTTTAATGCAAGAAGTGTCAGGAATAAGATGACGAATTTAGAGCATGGATCAGTACTTGGAACTACAATGTTGTGGCCATTACGGAGACTTGGATAACACAGGGGCAGGAATGGTTGTTGGATGTTCCGGGTTTAGATATTTCAAAAGAAATAGGGAGGGAGGTAAAAGAAGTGGGGGATTAGCATTGCTAATCAGGGATGGTATCACAGCTGCAGAAAGGGAGGTCGTGAAGGAGGGTTTGTCCACTGAGTCAGTATGGGTGGAAGTCAGAAACAGGAAAGGAGCAGTCACTTCATTGGGAGTTTTCTATAGATCCCCCAATAGCAACAGAGACACTGAGGAACAGATTGGAAGACAGATTTTGGAAAGGTGCAGAAGTAATAGGGTTGTTGTCATGGGTGACTTCAACGTCCCTAACATAGACTGGAACCTCCTTAGTGCAAACAGTTTGGATGGAGCAGTTTTTGTCAGGTGTGTCCAGGAAGGATTTCTGACTCAATATGTAGATAGGCCAGCTAGAGGGGAGGCCATTATTGGATTTGGTGCTTGGCAACGAACCAGGTCAGGTGTCAGATCTCTCGGTGGGAGAGCATTTTGGTGATAGTGATCACAACTCCCTGGCCTTTACTATAGTCTTGGAGAGGGATAGGAGCAGACGGTATGGGAAAGTATTTAATTGGGGGACGGGGAATTACAATGCTATTAGGCAAGAACTGCAGAGCATAAATTGGGAACAGATGTTCTCAGGGAGATGCACGACAGAAATGTGGAGGTTGTTTAGGGAGCAGTTGCTGCAAGTACCGGATAGCTTTGTCCCACTGAAGCAAGGAAGGGATGGTAAGGTGAAGGAACTTTGGATGACAAGACATGTGGAACAGCTAGTGAAGAGGAAGAAGGAAGCTTACTTATGATTGAGGAAGCAAGGATCGGACAGGGCTCTAGAGGTCTACAAGGTAGTCAGGAAGGAACTGAAGAATGGACCTAGGAGAGCAAGAAGGTGGTATGAGAAAACCTTGGCAGGTAGGATTAAGGAAAAACCTAAGGCTTCTATACTTATGTGAGGAACAAGAGGATGGTCAGAGTAAGGGTAGAGCCGATCAGGGATAGCGGAGGGAACTTGTGCGCTGAGTCAGAGGAGGTAGGGGAGGTCCTTAATGAACACTTTGCTTCAGTATTCACCAGTGAGAGGGACCTTGATGTTTGTGAGGACAGTGTGAAACAGGCTGATATGCTCAAACAGGTTGATGTTAGGAAGGAGGATGTGCTAGAAATTTTTAAAAAACATGAGGATAGATAAGTCCCCTGGGCCAGACAGGAAATGCCCAAGGTTTCTACGGGAAGCAAGGGTAGAGATTGCTGCCCCTTTGGTGATGATCTTTGCATCCTCACTGTCCATTGGAGTAGTATCAGAAGATTGGAGGGTGACAAATGTTACTCCCTTGTTCAAGAAATGGAATAGGGATAATCCTGGGAATTACAGACTGGTCAGCCTTACTTCTGTGGTGGGAAAATTATTGGAGAGGATTCTGAGAGATATTATTTGGAAAAGCACAGTTTGATTAGAAATAGTCAGCATGGCTTTGTGAGGGGCAGGTCATGCCTCACAAGCCTTATTGAATTCTTTGAGAATGTGACAAAACATATTGATGAAGGTCAAGCAGTCGATGTGGTGTATATGGATTTTAGCAAGGCATTTGACAAGGTTCCCATGGTAGTATCATCCAGAAAGTTAGGAGGCATGGGATTCAGGGAAATTTGGCTGTCTAGATATAGAATTGGCTGTCCAATAGTGGACAAAGGGTGGTAGTAGATGGAAAGTATTCAGCCTGGAGCTTGGAGACCAGTGATGTTCTGCAGGGATCTGTTCTGGAACCTCTGTTCTTTGTGATCTTTATAAATGACTTGGATTAGGGAGTGGAAGGATGGGTTAGTAAGTTTGCTAATGACACAAGGTTGGTGGAGTTGTGAATAGTATGGACGGCTGTTGTAGGTTGCAACGGGACATTTACAGGATGCAGAGCTGGGCAAAGAAGTGGCAGATGGAATTCAATCTGGAAAAGTATGAAGTGATTCATTTTGGACGGTCAAATTTGAATGCAGAATACAGGGTTAGTGGCGGGATTCTCAGCAGTGTGGAGGAACAGAAGGATCTTGGGGTCCACGTCCATAGATCCCTCAAAATTGCTCCCAAGTTGATTGGGTTGTAAAGAAAGTGTATGGTGTGTTGGCTTTCATTGGCAGGTGAATTGAGTTTAAGAGCCGTGAGGTTATGCTGCAGCTCTATAAAACCCTGGTTAGTCCATACTTGGAATATTGTGTTCAGTTCTGGTTGCCTAATTATAGGAAGGATGTGGAAGCTTTAGAGAGGATGCAGAGGAGATTTACCAGGATGCTGCCTGGACTGGAGGGCAGGCCTTATGAGGAAAGGCTGAGGGAGCTAGGGCATTTTTCATTGGAGTGAAGAAGGATGAGAGGTGACTTGATAGAGGTGTACAAGGTGACGACAGGCGTAGGTAGTCAGGGACTTTTCCCTGGGTGAAAATGAGTATTACAAGGGGGCATAATTTTAAGGTTATTGGAGGGAGGTATAGGGGAGATGTTGGAGGTAGGTTCTTCACACAGAGGCGTGTGGAATGCGCTGCCGGCAGTGGCAGAGGAGTCAGATACATGAGGGACATTTAAGCGACTCTTGGATAGGCACATGGATGGTAGTAAAATGTAGGGTATGCAGGTTTGTAGAGTAGGACAGTAGGTCGGCACAACATTGTGGGACCGAAGGGCCTGTACTGCTACTTCGTTCCGAGGAAGGGTCACCGGACCTGAAACGTTAACTCTGTTTTCTCCTTCACTGATGCTGCCAGACCTGCTGAGCTTTTCCAGCAACTTGGTTTTTGGGCCTGTACTGCTCCATGTTCTAAATGTTTTGGCATCTGCTTTCCAGGATTCACGCGTTCTTCTGCCTTTAAGCTGAGAGCGAGCTTTCAGGGTGACTACTGCACATTAGCTGCTGCCCTGGTTACATTTTGGGGACAAGTTGTGGCGACAAAGTAACAAAGTTCCAGTTGATACACCTGGCGGTTTCTAGTTCCCCTCAGCTCCGAGAATGCGGAGGCTACTGAGCTCCCGCTGGCTCCTGGCCGGAGTCTCCTTGGCCGCTGGCACTGGCCTGGGCCTGACCCTCGGGATCCACCGGGATCGAGTGGATCCGCTGAGCGGCTTCCCGGTGATCCCGGGCTTGGCGGCCGAGAGCGGACCCCCGGCGCTGTTAGGTTCGGCGGCGGTGCCGGAGATCGTTAAGTTCGGCTTCCCGGCGGTATCCCAGCTCCGGAGCCGGGAGTCCTACGTGTTGGCCTACGACCCCCGGACCAGGAACGCCTCCTGGGTCCTGGAGCAGCTAGACGCCGGCCGCCTGAAGCAGAAAAGCTCGGAGCGCGGACGCTGCGAGTTCCGAGAGGACGACTCGGTTCACGAGTATCACCGGGCCCGCAACAGCGACTTCAAGGGCAGCGGCTTCGACCGGGGTCACCTCGCCGCCGCCGCTAACCACCGCCACAGCCAGAAATGCATGGACGACACCTTCTACCTCAGCAACGTGGTGCCGCAGGTTTCTATTTATTTATAAGAGGCCATTGTGCCCCCGCTGATAGCCCCTAGAAACTGCCCGGGCTCTCAACTAGAGACATGTGCCACTGGTAAACGGGAGATTTCATACAAACTGAAAGAACTGCGGATGCTGTAAATCAGGATCAAAAACAAAGTTGCTGGAAAAGCTCAGCAGGTCTGGCAGCATCTGTGAAGTAAAAAACAGAGTTAATGTTTTGGGTCCAATGACCCTTCCTTAGAACGTGTGTAGGAGAATCCCTACAGTGTGGAAACGGGTCCTTCAGCCCAACAAGTCCGCGCTGACCCTCAGACCATCTCACCCAGACCCCATCCTCACTACACTACTCATCCCTGAATACTACAGGCAATCCACCCTAACCTGCACATCCCTGGACACTGTGGGGACGTTTAGCATGGCCAATCCAGCCAAACCCGCACATCTTTGGACCTTGGGAGCAAACTAGAGCACCCAGAGGAAACCCACACAGACACGGGGAGAATGTGCAAACTCCACACAGTCACCCAAGGGTGGGATCAAACCCAGGTCCCTGGCGCTGTGAGGCAGTGGTGCTAACCACTGAGACACCGTGCCACCAAACGTCTGAAAGATTTTGCAGGGCTGTAGGAAACTACCAGGGTGGATTTTAAAAAAGCAAGTGGAAGAACTGCTGATGCTGTGAATGAGAAATGAAAACAAAATCCCCAGAAATTGCTGCAAAAGCTCAGCACATCTGGCAGCATCTGTGGAGGAAATGATTAATTATCTTTTCTTAATTTCTTCACGGGATGAGGGCATCACTGACTGGGCCAGCAGTTATTCCCCATTCCTAATTGCTGTAGAGAAGGTGGGAGTGAACTGCTGTTTTGAATCGCTGCAGTCCTTGGGGTGTAGGGACCCTCGCGATGCTGTTAAGGAGGGAGTTCCAGGACTTTGACTCAGCAACACTTAAGGAACAGGCAACATATTTCCAAGTTAGGATGGTGACTGGCTTGCAGGAGAAGTGCACCTGTCCATCTGCAGCTTTTGTCCTTCTAGATAGAAGTGGTCATGAGTTTGGAAGATGCTGTTGGATGAGCCTTATTAAGCTACTACTGTACATCTTGTTGTGCTGCCACTGTGCTTTGGTGGTGAAAATAGGGAATGTTGAAGATGGTGGATGTGGTACCAGTCAAGTGGGCTGCATCCGCTGTACCCGTTGTGGCCACCTCTACATCGGGGAAACCAAGCGGAGGCTTGGGGACCACTTTGCAGAACACCTGCGCTCGATTCGCAATAAACAACTGCACCTCCCAGTCGTGAACCATTTCAACTCCCCCTCCCACTCCTCAGACGACATGTCCATCCTGGGCCTCCTGCAGTGCCACAGTGATGCCACCCGAAGGCTGCAGGAACAGCAACTCATATTCAGCTTGGAAACCCTGCAGCCCAATGGCTCTTCGACTTGTCTGCCTCCTCTCCACCTATCCTCTCCTCTATCCATCCTCTATCCGCCTCCCCCTCTCTCCCTATTTATTTCAGAACCCTCTTCCCCTCCCCCATTTCTGATGAAGGGTTTGGGCCCGAAACGTCAAGTTTTCCTGCTCCTATGATGCTGCTTGACCTGCTGTGTTCATCCAGCCCCATGCTTGTTAGCCCAATGGTATCAATGTGGATTTCACAAGCTTCAAAATCTCTCCTCCCCCTACCGCATCCCAAAACCAGCCCAGCTCATCCCCACCTCCCGAACCTGTTCTTCCACTCACCTATCCCCTCCTCCCACCTCAAGCCCCACCCCCGTTTCCTACTTACTAACCTCATCCCGCCCCCTTGACCTGTCTGTCCTCCCTGGACTGACCTATTTCCTCCCTACCTCACCACCTACACTCACCTTTACTGGCTCCGTCACCTTTGACTTGTCTGTCTCCTCTCCACTTATCCTCTCCTCTATCCATCTTCTATCCGCCTCCGCCTCTCTCCCTATTTATTTCAGAACCCTCTTCCCCTTCCCCATTTCTGATGAAGGGTCTAGGCCCGAAACATCAAGCTTTCCTGCTCCTATGATGTTGCTTGGCCTGCTGTGTTCATCCAGCTCCACACCTTGTTATCTCGGATTCTCCAGCATCTGCAGTTCCTATTATCTCTTGTCCTGGATGGTGTTGAGTTTCTTGAGTGTTGTTGGAGCTTCACTCATCCATGCAGTTGGGGAGTATTCCTTCACACTCCTGACTTGTGCCTTGTGGACTGGATTTGGGGAGACAGGAGGGGAGTTACTCGCTTCAGAATTTCCAGGTTCTGTCCTGTTTTTGTAGTCAAAGTGTTTGTGTAGATGGCCCAGTTAAATTACTGATCGGTGGTAACGCTCCACCCCAGGATGTTAATAGTGCCATTAAATGTCAAGGGGTGATGGTTAAATTCTATCTTGCTGAAGATGGTCATTGTCTAGCATTTGTGTGCTGCAAATGTTACTTGCCACTTGCCAGTCCCACCCTGGATATTGTCCCAATGTCATTGGCATCATGTTATGATGTAATGAGAACTTGTTACTTTCCTACAAAGTAATGTATGTCTATAAATCATGTTTACTTTAGGATTAATTTGTACTTCTGAGGAAGTACAAAAAACGTTAACTCTGTTTTTTCCCTCACTGATGCTGCCAGACATTCTGAGCTTTTCCAGCAACTTTGTTTTTGATCTTAACTTGTACTTATTGTGTTTTATTTTCACTTCTAGGATCCTAATTTAAATCAAAATGCCTGGAACAACTTGGAGAAATACTGTAGGAGCCTGACCAAGTACAACAAGAATGTGTACATCTGTACTGGACCCCTATACCTGCCAAGGTATGACCCATCTATCTGTCAGGTTAAGTAGGAACCATCACTGAAACTCAGCTTTAATTCAGAAAATTTCAACAAAAATCTTCATATGGCTTAGAGGTGAAGCTGTTTCTCTGGTCTCCACAGGTTGGGTACATCCCAGTGTCATTTCCTGGATTACTCTGAGTTAGCTGATCACAGGCAGAGCAGCACATTGTCCCATTGTCCAGGGAAAATTTTCTTTAAAAGATGAGCCAGACCCATTGGAGCAAAGTATACCAGCAGCCGTGATTTAGCCATTTACAGTGAGACACAGTTGCTTTCTTTTGCGACCATACCTCAAAAAGGTGACTCAATACCAACAGGAGGGGAAGGTAGTTAGAAAATGGGGCAGATTTCCAAGAACGGGGTGAAAAGGCTAAGGAAGTCTTGCTCTAATTGTACAAGGCTATGGTGAGACCATCTGGTGTACAGTTCAATCTCCATACTTCAGAAAGGATATACTGGTGTTGGAGGCAATGAGGAGGCAGCTCATTAGATTTGTCCCCGGGATGCATACGTTTGGGGTGGAGATTAGTCTCAGGATAAGGAGTTGATCATTTTAACGCTGAGATGAGGAACAACTGCATCACTCAAAGAGAGGTGAATCTTTAGAATGCTGTACCTAACAGCAAGGTGGATGCTCCATCATTGAATACATTTAAGGCTGGGATGGACTTTTGGTGTTTCAGGGAATCAAGGGATAAGGAGCACAGTTGGGAAACGAGTTGAGACAGCAGGTCAGCCATAATTGTACAGATTTTTGAGCAGGCTCGAAGGGCTGAATGGCCTTTACCTGATCCTATATCTCGTTATCTTATAAACATGATTTTTAAAAAAAATTAATTCATGGATATGGACATCACTGGCTAGGCCAATATTTATTGCCTATTCCTAATCGCCCAGTCGAGAGTCAACCATATTACAATGGGTCTGGAGTCACATGTGGGCCAGACTGGGTAAGGACAGCAGTTCCCTTTCCTAAAGGACATTAGTGAACCAGATGGGTTTTTCCGACCATCGACAATGGTTTCATGGTCATCATTAGACTCTTTATTCTGGATTTTTATTGAATTTAAATTCCATCATCTGCCATGGTGGGATTTGAACCCAGGTTCTCAGAACTTTACCTGCGTCTCTAGATTATTGTCAAGTGATAATACCACCACCATTGCCTCCCCCGGGTGTCTAAAGGATGTTTTAAAAATGAAAGTTATTTTAAAATTGGCATTTTGTTTTTTAAACAGGTTGGAACCGGACGGGAAGATTTACGTGAAGTATCAGGTCATTGGGAAGAATCACGTTGCAGTGCCGACGCACATTTTCAAAGTGGTGATATTGGAGAAACACAGCGGAGAAATCGAATTGCAGTCATATGTGATGCCCAATCAGCCAGTGCAGGAGAACATCCCCCTCGAACGCTTCTTGGTGCCAATTGAAAGCATCGAGCGGGCTTCGGGGCTGCTCTTTGTCAGTAACATTCTGAAAAGAACCAATAATCTAAAGACCATAACTGCTGGCAGTAAATAGCAGCACATCGAGCTGTGACTTAGATCCAAATTTTTCAGGGGGAAGGTGTAAACTATTGTTGCTTACTGAGCAGCTCAAAATTGTTAGAAATGTTTATTCTTAATTTCTTTGAATGTTTTTCAGCGTCAAATCTCCCCAAAGATGTATGATTTGATATATTACATTACCTATCCTAACTCACATTTATTATTGAATAATTGAATGCTTTTAAGTGCAGGGAGTGTTCTGTTGTATTATGGAAAGTGGATTTTTATCAGAGTGTGTTAAGATTTTTCTTCTCATTGGTAGAAAAAGTATCTTCAGGCTATCTTGCTACAACTTCCACAGAACAGAAAGCTTTGATCTGTTTATTTTAAATTCACACGTGAGTTGTGGGTGTCATTGGGGTAATACTGGCTTTGTTTTCCATCTCTCATTAACAAGTTGGTGGGGGTTTATCTCTCTTGACTGCCTGCAAACATAGCTGTTGCTTCCACAGTGCTTTCCTACAAAGGAGAGATGCAGAATTTTGATCATGGCTGTGGAAGGCAGAGCATTTTATTTTCTCGGTTAGGGGTGATATGTGATTGGAAATGTCGCCGTCTTTGAGTATGTGCAGGTTGAAGGTTTGGCAGGTGCTCCTGAAAAAAGCCTTGACAAGTTGATGTGCACAGTCAGCAGGTGGCTAATAGCAAAAGATTTCATGTGAAGAGCACACATCCTGCTAGTGGTGCCTTCCCAAGGTAATCGCCTGACCCTCTGATTCCAGTTTGAGATTTTTATTAGCTACAGCTGGAATGAAATATGTTCCACAGGTTCTTGATTTGACTGTATCAGCATATCTTACTTATTGTTAGTGTCTCATTGCCTGGGTTTGCACTGTGAGACAATTATCACCATCTGCACCCAGTCAGTAAGAATGCAACTCCTGTGGAACATGGGCAGGACAGGGGTTTACATCAGGTGTCCTGCTACAGTGCTACGTTTGATGGATTCTACATGTGACAAATCCTCAAACTAACTTTCCAGTGGGATGGGTGCATGTCAAAATTTGCAACAAACTTCTAACTTTATATTGGTACAGTGTAAGCCAAATTGAATTTGACAACATTTCGAGACCATATATTTAAATAATGCACTTTCTGTATGTTAATGGTTTAGCCATCACACTTAATCAGAATTGAAGCTTACCATAATGTATTAAAGACAAAATAGTGGGTAACACTCAGCAGATCTGGTAGCTTCTGCAGAGAGAGAAACAGTTAACATTTCAGGTCAGTAGTCTTTCATCAGAACAATGATCAGGTGTCAAACAATAGAAGGATTGAGAGATCACAAAATATGGTTGAACAAGATTGATTTTTGAAGGAGTTTAATGTAAACATGCAGAGATAGCAATGAAAGGGAACTTTGTAATCCATTAGTCACTGAGACTGTTTGCTGCTGGTCACATCTACTGAAGGTAAATACACTGAAATCTTGTTGAGAAAAATATTTTACCTTTTAAAAGCATTCTTAACATTGTTAATTGATGTGTAATACCCAGGATCATTACTGTTTATTTTAGTTTTTATAAAATAAAAATAAAGTTCAATCATAGTCTATAGTTGTGGAGCTGGAAAAGCGCAGCAGATCAGACAGCATCCGAGGAGCAGGAAAGTCAACGTTTTGGTCCAAGACCCTTTGTCAGGACTGGAGAGGGGGTGGGGTGCCCAGAAGTAGATAGAGGGAGGGGGATGGGTAGGGGGAAGGCTAGGTGGGATGGTGATAGGTGGATGCAGGTAGGGGGTTATTGTGATTGGTCATTGGGATGGGTGGAATGGATAGCTGAGTAGGAAGATGGACACATTAGGTTGGGGGGGGGAGCGGTGCTGGACTTGGGATAATGCTGGGTGTGGAGGGATTTTGAAGCTGACGAAGTCAATATTCAGGCCCTTGGGCTGTAAGCTTCCAAAGTGAAATATCAGGCATTGTTCTTCCAGTTTACATTTGGCCTCAGTCTGACAGTGGAGGAGGCCAAGGATGGACATGTCATCAGGGGAGTAGGACGGGGATTTCAAACTCATGGCAACCAGAAGGTCAGGCAGGTTGATGCATGCAGAACACAGATGCTTTGCAAACTGGTCCCCAATTCTGTGTTTGGTCTCCCCAATATAGAGGCAGTCATGTGGTTCTGCCAGGGGATGTGGGTATTTACAGGGACATGGGTATTTACAGGGATGTGGGTATTTACTGGGACATGGGGATGTGGGTATTTACAGGGACATGGGGATGTGAGTATTTACAGGGACATGGGGATGTGGGTATTTACAGCGACATGGGGATGTGGGTATTTACAGCGACATGGGGATGTGGGTATTTACTGGGATGTGGGGATGTGGGTATTTACTGGGATATGGGTATTTTCTGGGACATGGGGATGTGAGTATTTACTGGGATGTGGGTATTTACTGGGATAGAGGTATTTTCTGGGGCATGGGGATGTAAGTATTTACTGGGGCATGGGAATGTGAGTATTTACTGGGATAGGGGTATTTACTGGGACATGGGGATGTGAGTATTTACTGGGACATGGGGATGTGGGTATTTACTGGGATAGGGGTATTTACTGGGACATGGGGATGTGAGTATTTACTGGGATAGGGATATTTACTGGGGCATGGGGATGTGGGTATTTTCTGGGACAAGGGAATTTACTGGGACATGGGGATGTGGGTATTTACTGGGACATGGGGATGTGGATATTTACTGGGACATGGGGATGTGGGTATTTACTGGGATAGGGGTATTTACTGGGGCATGGGGATGTGGGTATTTTCTGGGACAAGGGAATTTACTGGGACATGGGGATGTGAGTATTTTCTGAGACGTGGGGAGGGTTGATTTACAGGGACAGCGCCACCAGCTGGTTCTAATTGTTACAGCGGATGGACCAATAGGAGCGGACTTTGTGGCTGTCGCCCAGCGGCCAATTGGAGCGGGCGTTGCTGCTGGGTCATGATGCTGAGATGGCGGCGAGGGAGAAGTGGCGGGTGAGTGCGGCATGGGTCCCGTCCCCAGGGTTAGTTATTTCGCCCGGTCCCGGGTACAAGGAGAGGCAGTGCACTTTCTGCCGCTTCCAGCTCCGGGGCTGGGATCACCTTGAAGCCGCTGTTGGAAGGAGCGCGGTGCGTGCGGGGCCTTTAAGGCAGCATTGAGTCAGCTGGGGTAGATATTTAGTAATTAACCTGTTCAGTGGTTTTATTACATCCTGAAGCCTGGCCTCCTGGCTCAGAGATAGGGGCATTACCATGCACTACAAGCCCCTCTTTCAGGTTCACATTTGAAGCCACAACAAAGGCAAGGCCCCTTCAAGGGTTAAACAGAAAGGGCTTTCTATTCGATCTTCAGATGTTGTGACACGCCTCTGGAGCAGGAGGGATTTGAACCCAGGCCTCCTGGCTCAGAGGTGGGAACACTACCACTGTGCCATAACAGCCCCAAGGTAAAGTTGCCATAGTCATACTGAACCATAGGAATACTTTCTCCTCCGAGAAAGAGAGAGAGAGAAATGGCTGATGGTATTTTAACCTAATGGTCACCATGCCTTAGATGAGGGGAGAGGTTAAGAAGGAGAGTCCTTCCTGCTGACCTCAGCCAGTGCAGGAATTGAGCCCACGGTGTTGGTATCACTCTGCATTGCAAACCAGTCATCCAGACAACTGCATGCTGGGGAAAGTTTCACCTTTGGGAGACCTTCCCTCCAGACAGCAGCAGAGAGATGTCCAACTTGATTAAAAATAGAAAAATGAGAGGCATAGATTTTTATAGCAGTTGGTATAGCCCCTGAGTTTTTGAGGTTCTGGTTTCAAGTCTCACTTCATTACAACACTAAGGGAATGCTGCACTGTTGTTGCAATTGAATTTTGGATAAGACCTTTAAGTCTGGGTCCCGTTTGCCCTCTTGAGTGGATGGAATATTCCGACTATTTTGAAGAGCAGGGTTTTGTTCTGGCCTGACTAATGTTTATCTCTCAACCAATAGCACTAAAAGAAAAGTGCTGGAGAATCTAAGCAGGTCTGGTAGCATCAGTGGAGAAATAAATAACCCTGTTCTGTGCAGTACTGAGAGAATGCTGCACTGTTGTTGCCATTGAATTTTGGATAAGACCTTAAGTTGTTAAACAGGATCCTGTTCACTCCTTCAAATGTTTGTATAATGTCATTCGTGTGAATTCAGGCACTCCTCAACCAACGTAACCAGTTTACTGTTTGTTGGGACCTTGCTGTGCACAAGTTGGCAGTGAATTTTCTTGTGTTGTAACAGTGACTGTACTTCAAAAGCATACTCTGAAGCTGGGAAAAATATAAATATAACTTTGTTTCTTTCCTTGGACTTTAAAATCTGTTATCCTGTTCTTACACTTGCCTTTTTCTCCCTCTCATATAATCACTGTTTATTAACCTGGAAAATATTTTTGCGTGTATCTGCATATCATAGATTTTTTTCCCCACTCTGATCTCTTGTCCCTACCTGGATGTTTATTATTGAGAACATCCAGTGTGACTTCATCTGCCTCAATTTCCTTGCCTCTCTCTTGCATTCTCACCTGTCTGCCTCTGAACTTAAGCACTCTTCTTTTGGCTCTGGTCCTAAAATTGTCATCAAAAATGCTGACAGCAGGATGCTGGTGTAATCTGGCAACTGACCCCAACTTTGCAGAAGCCAAGCACCATCTCTGATACATTCCACTATCTCCTCACTCCAGACCACACTTCCAATACCAAATATCAAACAATCGTCTCAATGACTATCATTGATCTTCTCTCTCCTGCAGTTATTGCAGGCTTTGGTTTTACTGTCTTGTTTCCCTTTCTATGCTCTCGGGCAGCAGCTGTTCATTTTTCCCAGATTGCCGCCTCTAAGTATGTATTTTGTTTCCTTTACTTATTCTGTTACCACTCCCTTTGTCACCAAATCACTCCTGTCCACTTCTCTATCGCAGTCCTTCCCTTTTGATCCCTCTGCTCTCTTGCTTACAGTCTATTAAGTTTCTAACTTTTCCCACTTTTGATGAAAAGGCCTCAATCTGAAGCATTCACATTTCTCTCTTTACAGATGCTGCCAGCCAGCCACACATTTCCAGCATTTTCAATTGTGAATATTGTTTATTTTAAACAAGTTAAAGACTTGGTTAACATTGTGAATGGCAGGGTTCCATCTGAATTCTTATACAGTTAAACTGATTGTTCACGAGCACGGCAACAAGTAAATGTGCAGAATTGACTGACAGGGTCATTGAAGCTCTAATGTGGTCACTTTTTATTGCTGTCAATAATCCTTACAATTGAAGTTTGGCCTTGTGTTATAGAGTCATGCAGCACAGAAATAGACACTTTAGTCCAACCATGCCAAACATGATCCCAAACTAAACTAACCCCACCTGCCTGCTCCTGGCCCATATCCCTACAAACCTTTCCTATTCATATATTCATCTGAATGTCTTTTAAATGTTGTAACTGTACCCACATCCACCACTTCCTCAGAAAGTTCATTCCATATGCAAACCACCCTCTGTGTAAAATGTTTGCCTCCTATGTCTTTTTCAAAATCTCTCTCCTCTCACCTTAAAAATGAGTGCCCTAGTCTTGAAATCCCCCATCCTAGGGAAAAGACAACTACCAAGAACCCTAACTATACCTCTCATTATTTTATAAACTGTTATCAGGTCATCTCTCAACCTCCTATGCTCCAGTAAATAAAAAAAAAGTCCCAGTCTTTCTTTATATCTGAAACGTTCCATACCCGGCAACATCCTGGGAAATCTCTTCTGAACCCTGTCCAGCTTGATAATATCCTTCCTGTAACTGGGTGAGCAGAACTGGACACAGTATTTTGGAACAGGCCTCACCAATGTCCTGTACAACCTCAGCATGACTTCCCCTCTCCTATACTCAAAGACTTGAGACTTTATGAAGCTCTAGTTAGGCCCCATTTAGAATACTGTGTCCAATTTTGGGCCCCACACCTCAGGAAGGACATACTGGCACTGGAGCGTGTCCAGCGGCGATTCACACGGGTGATCCCTGGAATGGTAGGCCTAACATATGATGAACGGCTGAGGATCCTGGGATTGTATTCATTAGAGTTTAGAAGGTTGAGGGGAGATCTAATAGAAACTTACAAGATAATGCATGGCTTAGAAAGGGTGGACGCTGGGAAGTTGTTTCCGTTAGGTGGGGATACTAGGACCCGTGGGCACAGCTTTAGAATTAGAGGGGGTCAATTTAGAACAGAAATGAGGAGACATTTCTTCAGCCAGAGAGTGGTGGGCCTGTGGAATTCATTGCCACGGAGCGCAGTGGAGGCCGGGACGTTGAATGTCTTCAAGGCAGAGATTGATAAATTCTTGATCTGGCAAGGAATCAAGGGCTACGGGGAGAGTGCGGGTAAGTGGAGTTGAAATGCCCATCAGCCATGATTAAACGGCGAAGTGGACTCGATGGGCCGAATGGCCTTACTTCCACTCCTATGTCTTATGGTCTTAAAGGACTGACCAATGAAGGCAAGCATGTCGAATGCCTTTTTAACTACCCAGTCTGTATGTGACACAAACTTCAAAGAATTATGTACCTGCACCCCTAGGTCCCTCTGTTCTATAACCCTGCCCAAGGCCCTACCATTAATTATATAAACCCTACCCTCGTTTGTTGTACCAGAATGCAATACCTTGCATTTATCCAGATTGAACTCCCAATCTGCCATTTTTCAGCCCATTGACCCATGTGATCAAGATCCATCTGTACTCTTAGAAAATCTTCTTCACTGTCTATTATGCCCCCAGTTTTGGTGTTGTCTGCAAACTTATTAACCATGCCTTCAATATGCTCATCCAAATCATACATATAAATGACAAACAAAAGAGGCCCCAGAACCAGTCCCCATGGAACACTGCTGCTCACAGGCCTACAATCCGAAAAACAACCCTCCACCGTTACTGTCTCCTTCTGTTAAGCCAATAATGAATCCAGTTATTTGCATATTTAAATTTTTTTTTTGGTTTGGTATTTTTAAAAAAAGTTACTTTTGAGTGCCTTTAATTGTCTATATACTGCTTTTCTTTAATACAGAATGTGTGGCAAATAGTGGAATTTATTCTTTGGAATAAGCTAAAAATTTTACACCTTAAGAATGTACATGTATCCTTCTCTGATGCATCATGTAAGTTCAGTAAATTGCACTTTTAAATTTCTTTGAAGTTTGTGTTCAATGCTCATTGTTCAAAGTTGTAAAAGTCACTGACTTAATCCTCTTTTAAGGATGGGATGACCAGAACTGACTGGAGGAAATCAAAAGAAGCCAGTGAGTGTTTAATTTTTCTGTTATATTTTACACTTCTACTGGTTCTGCCTTCATTCTAGTTTTAACTGATGTTTCCCTCTTGTATTTTGATTTGCCTATATCCAGCCATTCACTTGTAGCTGTGAACGGAATGGGTTCTGCCATTGATTTCCTGCTCTACAGCAATGTACCCCATCTCCCCTTTCTTCATAGGCATTCCCTTGAGACTGAGAGATAACTTTCTTCCACTCTGGAGTTGTGGGTCATGAGATGACTAACCGTCCTATGTTGGATACGCACACCCTGCCACAGATGGGGCAGCTCTGTTTGAAGAGGCGTACGTGTGGGATGTCAGGATTTTCACACATTTTCTCCACTGTTTGCACTTGGCCTCCATGTGCTCTGATCAGAGATGTTCGAAATGGTTGGCACTTTCACGGATGCTGCTTCTCCAGTTTGGGCAGTTCTGAGCAAGTGATTCCCAAGAGTTTGTTAGAATGTTGCATTTTCTCCCAGAGGCTTTGAACGTGGCCTTGAAGCGTTTCCTCTGCACGCCAATAAATCCCTGACCATGCGGGAGGCCGTAAGAAGAGACCAGTTAAATTTTTAGTGTAGAAGTGGGAGAAAAAATGTCTGAGGGAACAACCTTCCAAGCTGCTTTCGCACATGTCCTCCTGCTGCTGGGTGATGTAGATGAGCAACCCTGTCAGGAAGTTACCTCTTTGCGTGATTAGATACAGGGTACATAATGTTAACTATTAACAAGAAAATATTGGTGGAACGGCCGCCCTACTTGTAAAGATGCTGAAGGCATAATGACATTGTAGAAAAGCACAATACCGCAGATAGAAAGGACCTGAATAAAATGTAGAGTATGCTAGAAATACTGAGCAGTTAAAAAGAAACAAGAAGCATGTGTAAGGTTTTGGGAAACTGAAATCAGAGAAGGCCCTTGAGGAATATAAAGAAGGCATGAAAGAATTTAAATGAGGAATTTTGGGGGGCTAAAAAGGGCCATGAGATGTCCTTGGCAAGGACAATCAAGTAAAATCCCAAGGTGTTTTATTTATATTTTAGGAGCAAGAAGGTAGCTGGGGAAAGGATGGGTTCACTCACTGTCGATTTGATTTATTATTGTCACGTACTGAGATACAGTGACAAATATTGTTTTGCGTGCTAACCAGATGAATCATACCTTACATAAGTACATCAGGGTAATAGAACAGAACGCAGAATATAGTATTATAGCTACAGAGAAGGTGCAGAGAAAGATCAACTCTAATATGAAGGGTCAGTTCATAAATCTGGTAACAGCAGGGAAGAAGCTGTCCTTAAGCTGTTGGTGCGTGTTTTCAAAGTTTTGTATCTTCTGCCTGATGAAAGAGAGTATAACTGGGGGGGGTGGTAGGGGCCTCTGATGTTGGCTGCCTTCCTGAGGCAGCGGGAAGTATAGATGGAGTCAGTGGCTGGAAGGCTGGTTTTCATGATGGACTGGGCTGTGTTCACAAGGACAAAGGAGGGAATTTGTGTGAAGCCAGAGAAAGTGTGTGAGGTCGTTAATGAGTACTTTGCATTGTATTCATCAAGGAGAAGGGCTTGCATGGTAAGATTAGGGAGGGATATGTTGCTACTAAAAAGGAGGCAGTTGGGTGTCTTGAAAAACATTTAGTTGGTTAAGTTCCCAAGGCTTGATGGGGTCTAAGCCAGGGTACTGAGAGAGGAAAGAGAGGAGATTACTGTGGTCTTGATAGAAATCTTTGTATCCTCTTTAGCCTCAAGAGAGATTCCAGAAGACTGGAGAATAGCTGATGTTGTCCTTTTGTTTAAGAAGGGCAACTGGAATAATCCAGGAATTTATAGACCGGTGAGCCTTGCATTAATGGTTGGCAAATTGGAGAAGATTCTGAGGGACAGGATTTACTCGCATTTGGAAAAGAATGGACTTATTAGGGATAGTTAGCATGGCTTTGTGTGGAGGTCGTCTCTCAAATTTGATTGAGGTTTTTGAGGAAGTAACAAAGATGATGGATGAGGATAGACAGTGGCTGTTGTCTACGTGGACTTTTAGTAAAGCATTCGACAAGATCCCTTATGATAGGCTGGTCCAGGAGATTAATTTTCATACGATGTGGTGAGTTGGTAAGTTGAGCGCATAACTGACTTGGTCATAGGAGACAGGATAGTTGTGGAGGGGTGTTTTCCTGACTGGAGGCCTATGACCAGTGCTGTTCCACAAGGATCAGTGCTGGGACCTCTGTTGTTTGTAATATATATAAATGATTTGGATGAAAATGTGGTGGTCCGACTAGTAAGTTTGCAGATGACATGAAAATTGTTGGAATTGTGGATGATGAAGTTTATCAAAGGATACAGCAGGATATAGATTAGTTGGAAAGTTAGGCAGAGAAATGGCAGATGGAGTTAAATGAGGACACGTGTGAGTTAATGCATTTGGGAGGTCATGTACAAGAGGAAAGTATACAGAGGGATCTTGGACCGCAAGTCCATAGCTCACCGAAAGTGGCAACAGAAATTGATAAAGGCCTTTATCAGTCAGGGTATTGAGTATGAAAGTTGTAAAGTTGTGTTACAGCTATATAAAACTTTAGTTAGGCCACATTTGGAGTATTGTGTGCAGTTTGGTCGTCATGACACTATAGGCTGGATGTGCAGGCTTTGGAGAGGATGCAAGGGAGGTTTACCAGGGTGTTGTGAGCTATAAGGGTAGGTTGAACAAACTTGAATCGTTTTTGCTAGAGTGTTGGAAACTGATGGGCGACCTGATAGAAGTATATAAAATTATGAGGGGCGTGGATAGGGTGGACAGTCAGTGTTTTTCACAGGGTGAAAATGTCAAAAACCAGAGGGCAAAAGTTTAAGGTAAGAGGGGAAAGTTTAAAGGAGATGTTTGAGGCACATTTTGTACACTGGGTACATTTGTGACTGGAACTGGCTGCTGGGGAAGTGGTACAAGCAGATACAATAGCAGTGTTTAAGAGGCATTTAGACACATGAACAAGCAGGGAATACAGGGTTGCAGATCATGTGCAGTCAGATAGGATTAGTTTAGAATGGCAGCATGGTTGGCATAGACAAGTTGGGCCGAAAGGTCTGTTACTGTACTGTACTTTACTGTTCTGTGTTCTAGGACAGGCTCATCTGCACTTTCCGTAACTTTCTGCTTTTATGTCTTTGGATTTGGTGAAAAAACCATGCAATTTCTCTGCAACTTGAAGCATGTTCCAATAGAATTTATATGCAAGCATTGAAGGAGAGACGGACAAGCTCCAATCTTGAATTATATGATGAATTGGACAATGCAACCTGTGGTGTAAAATGATATGTTAATTGTACTTTTTCTTCTTGCTGCCAGGAAAGCAGAAGATAAAGCAACTGAAAGAATTCAAACTCTTGAAGAAACTTGAGAAACAGAGGGCAGAGGCAGAGGCAAAGAAAGAGGAAGCACAGAGAGTTTTGGAGGAAAAAACAGAGCAGAAAGGTTAATCTGTAAAATATCACAAAACTGGCTCGTACTTTGCATTATTCTTTCCTCGCACCATACCCAAGCTGAGTGGGTGGGCAGGGAACCTAACTGTACACCCTGCCCAAAGAGATGCCTACATCTTATGAGGTTCAGCTCAGAGAGAAATCTGAGCATGGATTGGTGTCTCAGCTTCCAGTGCTTTCTGCTGCTGCTGCAGCATCACTAGTGTTTATACCAATGATGTAATCATTAAAGGCCACCTTAATGTGGTTTAAAATGACCATAAGACGTAGGAGCAGAAATAGGCCTTTTGGCCTGTAGTGTCTGCTGTGCTGTTCAGAGAGATCATGGCTGATCTGATCATCTTCAACTCCACTTTCCTGCCTTCTTCCCATCATTCTTGATTCCCTTACTGATTAAAGATCTGTCTATCTCGACTTTGGAAAATATTTAATGATCCAGCTTCTACAGCCATCTGCAACATAGAATTCCACAGATTAATTACCATCTGAGAGAAGAAATTCCTCATCTCTGTCTTAAATAGGTGTCCCCTTATTCTAGAGATTATTACCTCTTGTACTAGACTATTCCACAAGAAGAAATAACCTTTCTGCACCTACCCGGTCAAGTCCTCTGAGAATATTCGTATGTTTCACTGAAGTCATCTCTCATTCTTCTAAACTCCAATGAGTACGGGCCCAACCTATTCAACCTCTGCTCATACAACAATCAATCCATAGCAGGGTCAACCTAGTGACCTTCTCTGGACCGTCTCTAATGCCAATTCATTTCCTTGGTTAAGGGGCCCAAAACTATTCAGCGTTTCAAGTCAATTTGTTCGTTTTTAAGCTTATCACTTAAAAGCACCATTGATGCTGCTTGATGTTTTGTGAGAATGCCAGGAAAATGTTCTGTCGCTTAGTAGTTAGATCCTGTTTTCAGCATATAATAACAGGAAAACCCCTACAGTAGAGACATTAAGACCCTGTTTCCCTGTCCTTGTGTTTCAAGTAGTTGTTAAAGATTCTTGGCAACTTTCAGAGGTGAGCAAGGACTTCCGCTGTTGTCCTGGTTAATCTCCCTTCCTCAGCACCACCACCATGTAGCATGGCTTTCTGCATTGCTGCTCGAAGTGTCTTCGTTTGTGGCAAACCAGCTGCTACAGGTCCCTACTTTACACAAGTACACTTTCAAAGTAAAAAACCGAAAGAACTGCGGGATGCTGTAAATCAACAGAAGATGCTGGAAAAGCTGAGCAGGTCTGGCAGCATTTGTGAAGCAAAATCAGAGTTAACGTTTCGGGTCCAGTGACCCTTTACAGATGCTGCCAGACCTGCTCCGCTTTTCCAGCAACTTCTGGTTTTGTTACATTTTCAAAATAATTATCTTTTGAGTGCAAGATACTCAGAATACTATTTCTTCTCAAAAATACTAGTACATGCAAGTTTTAATTCTTAGGGTTAGAGTAACAATGATGATATTCACAGTTAGTTACTTGATTGGGCTTTGACCTGTTTCCCAGACAGCATGAGATACAGGCAGAGCAGTCTTATGCAGTAGCACTGTATTAATGTGCACCAAAAAAAACTTTACACAAGTTCAAAAATTATTTTAAAACATTATCTCTAGTCACCATTCCTTGAAATTATATTTAAAATAAACTAATATTGGTAACTTAAAGTTTGCATCTTAGTGCCACAGGGGATTGCACAGTACCCTAGCTCTCTGACACGAATTGTTAAATGGTTCTGCATGGTGGTCCACTTTGAAAGCACTGATCCTATTGTTTATCTTTTCCAGGTCGCCAGTATACTGTTAGTGTGGCATTACCAGGGTCAGTACTAGACAATGCCCAATCTCCAGAGCTCAGGACATACTTAGCTGGTCAGATAGCACGTGCTTGCACTGTGTTCTGTGTGGATGAAATTGTCGTCTTTGGAGAACAGGGAGAAGATGAAAAGTAAGACCATTCGCTGGTGTTAGTTACTAGACAAATCAGGCATTTCCTTTTATTGAATACTTAAGTTTCTTGCAGGACTTGAGGGCGGCACGGTGGCTCAGTGGTTAGCACTGCAGCCTCACAGCGCCAGGGACCTGGGTTCGATTCCAACCCCAGGTGACTGTCTGTGCAGAGTTTGCACATTCTCCCCGTGTCTGTGTGGGTTTCCTCCAGGTGCTCCGGTTTCCTCCCACAGTCCAAAGATGTGCAGGCTAGGTGGATTGGCCATACTAAATTGCCCATAGTGTTCAGGGGTGTGTGGGTTATGGGGGGATGGGTCTGGGTGGGATGCTGCAAGGGTCAGTGTGGACTTGTTGGGCCAAAGGGCCTGTTTCCACACTGTAGGGATTCTAATGATTCTAATGAAAAAAGGACTAAATGTTCCAAAGTTCCCAATTTAACCTGCGCTACCTTGGAGCTCTGGCCCAGAAGTGAGCTTCAGTTCTGTTTCTAGCACACTTGGGAGAATGGAGCTGATAGCCCTGATTGTTGCACCCCTCCTCAGAGAAACATGAGCAAAGAAGAGCAGGAGGCAATTCAGTCCTTCTGCTGTCCCATTAGTCCTGTACCTCAACTTTGCATACTGTACCTGTCCTTGACTCATTTCATTCCAAACAAAATTATAACACCATCTCTGTTTTGAAAGATTCAGTTGTCCCAGCTTCCACAGCCTTTTGGAGGAGAGAATTTCTAAATTCTAAATGGTGTGTGTGAAGCACACAGCGTGGATTCAGAGCTTTCGCTGCTGTCCGAGGACAGGAATTCCACAGAGTAATGACTCCCTAAGACAAAAACAAATCCCATTTTCAAAATGGGAGACTCATAACTGTTTCCCCACATTTTAGACTGGCCCACAGGGGAAGCATTGTCTTGGCATTCAATTTGTTGAGTCCTATCAGGATCTTATGTTTCAGTAAGATCACCCTTTGTTCTTTGAAATTTCAGTGGATACAAGGTCAGAGCCTACTGCATTATAACACCGACATTTTCATCTCTGGAACCTGCCGAGTGAACCTTCTCTGAACATCGTACCCCAAATATAGTCTCCTTAGGCCCTCCACAGCTGCAGCAGCGCTTACCTTCTCTTAAACTTGATACCCTTTGAAAGAGTGCTTCTTGACTTAAGCCATGAGGAAGAGAAATTAATTCTACTCATCACTGTAGGCCCCTGTACTGGTGGACATAGTGTTTGTATCAATTCGATATAACCCTTTTAATATTTTAAACAACTCAATCAGACCGTCTGTACTTGACAAGGTCCCCTGGGAGTCTCCCACGTGTTGTGGCGCTGGGGGTGCGTGAGGAAGAGTTGTCTGGGATAGCTTCTGTTGGGAAACTTGGCAAGAAGGAATGGCATGGGAGGGAGGAATTTACTGGGTAAGTTCCCCTGGACTAAAGATATTTTAGGTGGGTTGAGATCCAAAACCACTTCCGAAAATAGTGGAAGTTTTCACACCTCTACCACTGGGAGCCATTTTTAATAATAACTTGCATTTATATAGTGCGTTTACCAAATGATAGTCATTTGGATGGAATATAGAAACTTGAAATTTGTTTTGTCTGTGTGACTACAGAAGTGTAGAAGGTGAATTTCGAGGAATTGGGAGAAAAGGACATGCCAATGTGCAGCTCGCACGGATTCTGCAGTACCTTGAATGTCCACAGTGAGTCACTTTGGAGCCGAAATGAAGCTTTGGTTTTCTTAAAAACTGAGCACTGTATTTGTCTAGCTCCTCTCATAGAGTCATAGAGATATACAACACGGAAACAGACCCTTCAGCCCAACACACCCATGCCAACCAGATATCCCACATAAATCTAGTCCAATTTGGCCCATAACCCTCTAAACCCTTCCTATTCATATACCCATCCAGAAGCTTTTTATATGTTGTAATTGTACCAGCCTCCTCCACTTTCTGTGGCAGTTCATTCCATATATGCACCATCCTCTGTGTGAAAAGTTGCCTCTTAGGTCCCTTATATATCTTTCCCCTCTCACCTTAAACCCATGCCCTGTAGTTTTGGATTCCCCCCACCTGGGGAAAAGACCTTGCTTATTTACCCTGTCAATGCCCGTTGTGATTTTACGAACCTCTATAAGGTCACCCCTCAGACTCTCCAAAAAAAAAAGCCCCAGTCTGTTCAGCCACTCCCTATAGCTCAAACCCTCCAACCCTGACGTCGTTCTTGTAAATCTTTTCTGAACCCTTTCTAGTTTCACAACATCTTTTCTATAGCAGGGAGACCAGAATTGCACGTTATACCCCGAAAGTGGCCAAACCAATGTCCTGTACAGCCACAATATGACCTCCCAACTCCTATCCTCAATTCACTAACCAATGAAGACAAGCATACCTAATACTTTCTTCAGTATCCTATCTACCGGGGACTCCACTTTCAAGAAACTATGAACCTGCAACCCAAGGTCTCCTTGTTCAGTAACACTCCCCAAGACCTTACCGTTAAGTGTATAAGTCCTGCCCTGATTTGCCTTTCCAAAATGCAGCACCTCATGTTTATCTAAATTAAACTCCATCTGCCACTCCTTGGCCCATTGGCCCAGCTGATCAAGATCCTGTTGTGCTGTGAGGTGATCTTCGCTGTCCACTACGCCTCCGATTTTAATGTCATCTGCAAACATACTAACCGTACCTCCTGTGTTCACATCCAAATCATTTATATCAATGATGAAAAGCAGTGGATCCAGTACCGATCCTTGTGGCACACTGCTGGTCACAGGCCTCTAGTCTGAAAAGCAGCTCTCCACCACCACCCTGTGTCTTCTGCCTTTGAGCTAGTTCTGTATCTAAATGGTTAGTCATGTTACAAATCAGTACCACACACTTCTTAGAAGCTGAATCGGGTAGTAACTAATGCAGCTGGATGAGGAGCTGTACGGGGATGAGGGGTCTGAAAGGATGTGGAGAGACAGATATTTAAGAATTAGAATTGATTTTATTGACACATATACTCAGGTACAGGAGTACAGTGAAAAGTACAAAGTTGCCATTCTCTGATACCTTCTTGGTTATGCACTTGATTACAAAACTGAAATTTAAATAAAAACAACAGAAATAAAGGAAACAAAGCCGAAAAGTCTGAGAACTGTCTAGATATTAAAGTCTTATTTCCAGGTAGACACCTGGGCCTGGAGTCTTGGGTGGAGCTGCGTGTTTGCTGCCACTGATGCTACCGGTACCACAACTGGGTCGTGTAACATGCTTAGGTAGGGCCCATAACCAGTCCCTCACCAAAGCAAAAGGGGAAAAAAGAAGAAAAAGCAAAAAGAAAGAAATAAGAGAAAAACAGGCTGAACCGAATGAGCCCAGGAGCTCGATTGCAGCACTGCCATCTGCCATTTAGATCTTTAGGGAATACTGATACTAAAGAAGCATTTCCAGAGCCAGGGGCCCAGACAGCTGCTTGGAGTTGCCTGAAAAGTGTCCAAAGAAATGACTGTCCAAATCCTGTTCTTTATATGGCATTAGGACCATTTTTCTTAGTGGATCCCCCTGTCGTAGCACCTTGCTCACTGTCAAAAACCAACCCTTCTTTGCCAGTCAGTGAACTTAACGTGGGTTCCCATTGGGTAAAACACTGTACTAGGAGTGCACATTTGGAGAATCCAGTCTTATCCCAGTGTTGCTCCTTAGCTTGTGTTGATGCTAGTTTGATTTACTTGCAAAATACACAGAACCACTGGTTTGGTTATATTTTTTAAAAAACCCGAGAGCCGATTTCTAATAAAGTTGATAATTTTCAGCATCTCTATGATTAAGACTCAACTGTAGAGTAATCTTTCCATTGTAAATAACCAGGTACCTAAGGAAATCCTTCTTTCCAAAACATCAGGATCTGCAGTTTGCAGGTAAGCTGGTCTGGAAAACTAGACACACAAATAACATGAGTCTTAGGGGCTTCAAAACATTTGTTGTTCTGACTAATGTTTAAAGTGATTGTCATAAACAATGTGATGTGCATAAACATTCTTTAACACAGTGACCTGACATGATGAGCCAGTGGAGGCAGGTGCATTATTAATTTGCAAGAAGGAAATTGGATAAATTCTTGAAGGAAAGGATTTATAGGGCTATGGGAAACTGGAGAGTGGAGCTAATTGGATAGCTTTCTCGGAGAACCAACACACGCATGGAATGGGTGCACCAGCCTTTTTCGGTGCTGTTTAATTTGACCTCAGCGGAGCTATTCTTAATTGTACTTTAAATGGCACTGAATTTTTGTAACTGGTTGACATTTGTTTTGTTCCTCTACCAGCATCTAATGACAGAGTTGAATGTCAGAGCTGTGTCTTTCTGCTTAACTGTGAGGTTTATTGTTAAGATGAGTAGCAGTGACCAAGCTGTGCAACTGGAGGGTTAAGAGGCACAGATCTGTCCTGTTTTTGATCAAGTATCTCTGTCTGAACTTGGATGCCTTGCTTTACCTGAAGTGAATAGAGATAGTTAAAAGCATAACAGGCAAGTAGCAATTAGAGTATAGATTGACTTGAACCCACGGCTGCAGGAATGTAAAGTGAAAGATTAGTTTTCTCTGCTGCTACTACATCTTCCTACTGTGAAGATGCTGTGGCTTTAAGAGGTGTATTTTGTCCTGTTTTTGTTTTTGAGAAGTTTTAAGGCAGAGGTGCCAACCAGTCTACCAGAGCCACTAGGGTAGTCAGCTTGTGAGACCCTGGGTTTTCTAAGTGTTGAAACAATAGAAGCAGTGTGGATGGGTGTGGCCAGCTCTCTCAGCCCAGGATTTCTCGTTTTTAGTTTATTTTAGCTTCGAGATTCAGCAGTTGCTGTAGTGGGCTTGAAGAAATGGAAGGTATTTTTCCCTCACTCTATTACAGCCGAAAGTTCTGTTCCATGTGAGACAAAATCTGTTTTTCTGAATTTGCCTTTTTGCCAAAGGGTGTGTTTATGGGATGTTGCTATGTTGGAACAGTTAATTAGTAATAATTACTGTATCAGCTTTGGCTTGCTGTTAATGTTCTCTCCTCTGAATTAAAACATTGTCAGCTCAATCCCAACACCAGAGTTTGAGCATGTAATCCAGGATGATGTTTCATTGTAGATCTGACGGAGTGCTGCACCATCGAGGTGTGTCTTTTAAATCAGATGTCCCCTCAAGTGGAACTATAAGATCCCATGGCACTGTTCCAGGAGGAATGGAATTCTACCCATACTCTGATTTACGTTCCCTCTATTATTCCTGTCACAATGTGGACCTCCAAGGTCTGTATATGGCAGTGACTTCCGGAATCAGATATCGCTGTGTCTGCACCCAATTGCAGGACTTGGTCCCGCCAAGTGCTGTGGAACATTGGTCAACACAGTGCTCTCCAAAGCCAGCTTAGTTGGTCTTTTATCTCTTTGCTGTTTGGGTTACTTTGCTGTTTGCAAATTGACTTGTCACATTGCCTGTGTAACAACAGAAATGCTTTGGTACAGTCTCTGAATTCAGAGGGTACTCCGTACGTCATTAATATACTCAACATGGAATTTGGGAGAAATCTCTTTACGTAGAGAGTGATCAGAATGTGAACTTGTTACCACAGGGACTGTTCAGGGCAAATATCATAGATGGGTTCTGAGGGGGGAGGCTAGACAAGAGCATGAAGGACAGAGGGACATGTTGATTGGGTTAAGATGAAGAGTGTTATGTTGCATAAACCCGCTGGGGTGAATGGCCTGTGTTTGTGCTGTGTTCTAGGCCTCCTGAATCCACTGGACAGTCCACACCACATGAGGATAGATGAGAAATCTGAGTACCGTGAGGGAGTGGTAGTTGAACGGCCCAGTAAACCCCAGAAAGGATCATTTGTAAACTGTGGCATGAGAAAGGTTTGTGCAGAACAATCCAGGCCTGTTACAAAGGCAGGCTTGGAATTTGAATTCTTGAAAACTTTCAGCAAAAACTTTGTTGCTTGCGTATTAGTTCTCACCCACAGCATATGTCTATCATGCTGTTAGGGTGTGATTGATAGGAGAGTTGTGTGTTCCTGAACTGAATGTAAATCAGTCGCAGTTCTATCATTCTATGAAAGCTCATGCTATTAAAGAATTATCACAGTGTCACTTAGCTCCGTGTGCTTATTGAATGGGCTGTCAAATTTATCTGACTCCATCTACCCTACAAATCGTTCTCTTTCATACGTTTTACTAAGTGCAACTCTTCCACCTCCGTTTTGTTACTCACTCTTGTTTTATTATTTGAAATTAGGATGTACAGATTGACCGACAGCTTCAACCTGGTTTACGGGTTACAGTCCGACTGCACAAGAATGAAAATCCAGGTAAAATAACAGACCAGAATCCATTATCTCAGTTCCTGGTTGTTATAACGTGAAAATAGTTTCTAAAGTAATGATGGGAAGAGTCTGATTTTTGTGGAGTTTGATCTCTATAGGGATCTGCAGTAGCAGAGGAATCACTCTAGTCTTTCCCAGACCATTAAATCGTAGTGAGGTACAAAGAGGAGTCTTAAGCTTTTTTTGGGATTTGAGAACGATCTGAGGCCACTATTTGTTTCCCATACCTAATTGCCTTGGAGAAAATGCGGGTGGATTGCCTCCTTGAACCATTACAGCCCTCGGGGCGTAGGTAACCCAAAGTGATGATTGGAGGGGAGTTTCAGGAATGAAACCGACCGATAAGAAAGGAATGGCAATTCCGGATGATCTGTGCCTTGGAGGAGAACTTGCAGTAGGCGGTGGTGTTTCCATATATCTGCTGCCCTTGTCCTTCTGGATGGTAATGGTCACAAGTCTGCAAGGGAATGGATTTGTTTTTTACATAATGAGAAAGCCAGAATATAATGGAGAGGAGATTTTTCTACAACAATATGAAAGGTGCTCCAAAGATTCAATCATGAAGAGAGATTACATGAAGTAAATATGTCACCTCTAGAATATCGAGGTTGACTCAGGGTTTCTGGGATTTTGAAAGGAGTCGATAAGGTAGAGAAAATTACTTTCTGCTGCTGAGAGGACAGGATAATGGGATATGACCTTAAAAGCAGAGAAGGCCATTCGGGAGAGACATTAGAAAGTACTTTCTCTCCTGAGGCGGTGGGGTAGTGGGGGGAGGCTAGACGGATGAAATGGAATCCTCCAAAAAGCAGTAGATGCTGGTTTAGTTAATGATTTTAAATCTAAAGTTGATAAACTTTTGCTAGACAAGGATTTGAGAAGGGTGCAAAAGCTCCATGTTGGGAAGAGAGAGTGGTAATGTCGCTAGACGATTGAGCCAGGGGTACAGGTTAATACTGCAGAGGACATAGATTCACATCACACCACAGCAGCGAGGTGACTGTGAGACTATCATCAATTGTTGTAACAACCCATCTCACTTCACCACTGCCCTTATGGGAAGGAAATCTGCTTTCACACTTGGTCTGGCCTACATGCCTTATCTGTGTGGTTTTCACTTAACTGCCTCCTGAAATGCCATTTAGTTCAAGGGCACTTAGGGCTGGACAACAAATGCTGGCCTGCCAGTATTACCCTCTTCCCATGCAAGAATAAAGAAAAAGAAGGCAGGTGGACAGGAATGAGATACAGTCAGCCATCATCTCATAAAATAATGGATCAGTCTCGAGGGATAGATTGACCTCATAATCTTATGTTAAATCCATTTATTATTGGTTTTTTTAAGATTTGGTGCAAAATGAGACCATTCAGCTCAAATTCAATTACTTATCTCCTCTGAGAGAATTTGTTCAGTTTTGATTTCCTGGAAACTGTTAAACTTTTTGAGTTTGCCTGTGCTAACGTTTCTTCAATTGAATAAAATTAGGTTCTACCGGTAACCTAAAGTGTATCCCTTTGCCTTGCTTCACGCGTCTTCAGCAAAACAAAGTGCCACTAACACTGCCCATAATCCTACCATGTTTTGTCCTTTCAGAGAGTAAAGCATTGAAGGGTACAGTTGTCCCACCACATGCTCCACGGACAGAATCTGGCCTGTACTGGGGTTACACAGTGCGACTTGCTTCATGCCTCAGTGAGTTCCAAATCATCCTCTGGCTACTGTAACACAACTTCAATTAAAAGATTAGGGTACAGTTTAAATGGGGGTATTAAAAATCTGTTTTCAAACTTAAACCTTACTGTCTGTGTATTGCAGGTGCTGTGTTCACAGAGTGCCCATTCAAGGATGGCTACGATCTCTCAATTGGCACGTCTGAACGAGGGTCAAATGTTGACAATGTTACACTTCCAACATTCAAGTGAGGCTTATCTTCAGTGTCGTTTCTCTGAAGATAATTGCTTTATAATCCCAATTACCCCTCGAGCTTTACACACATTCAGTTAGAGATAGAGATTTTTCAGTGAGCTTCTTGATCACCAGTCGTGCCCAAACTAATTACCAGTTACTGAAGAAAGTCACTTTGTGATCATGTTTTTGTTATCATTAATTTAAACTCCGTAGAACAGAAGACAGACTTTCTCAATTCCATTAGTTGTGCTTTTTCCTTGACTAGATCCCCCATCCCCATTAACACTAAAGAACTATAGGCTGGTGAGTCTTACATCAATAGTGGCTAAGCTGTTGGAGGGGATTCTGAGACTTAGGATTTGCACGCATTTGAAGAGGCAAGGACTGATCAGGGAAAGTCAGTATGGCTTTATATGTTGGAAATCGTATCTCACAAATTTGATTGAGTTTTTTGAGGATGTGACCAAAAAGATAAATGAGAGCAGAGCAGTTGACGTTGTCTGCATGGACTTCAGTAAAGCCTTTGACAAGGTTCCGCATGGTAGACTGGTTAGTAAAGTCAGATAACATGGGATTCAGGGAGAGCTTGCTAATTGGATATAAAATTGGCTTGATGGTAGGAGACAGAGGCTGGTGGTGGAGGGATGCTTTTCGGATTGGAGGCCTGTAATCGGTGGTGTTCTGCTTAGATCGGTGCTGGGTCCACAGTTTTTGTCATTTATACAAATGATTTAGATGACAGTTTAGGAGGCATGGTTAGTAAGGTTGCGGATGACACCAAAATTGGTGCAATAGTTGACGGTGAAGAAAGTTATTTAAAGTTACAAAGAGATCTTGACCAATTAGGTCAGTGGGCTGAGGAGTGGCCAGTGGAGTTTAGTTGGTATAAATGCAAGGTATGATAAAAGATTTAAACAGGTGGTTCGTATGTGGGAATGAACTGCCAGAGGAAGTGGTAGAATGCAGGTAGAATTACAACATTTAAAAGACGTTTGGACAGGTACATGACTAGGAAAGATTTAGAGGGATATGGGCCAAACACAAGCAAGTGTGACTAGTTTTAGTTTGGGAAACTTGGTCAGCATGGACGAGTTGGACCAAAGGGTCTGTTTCCAGGCTGTATGACTCTATAAACGTTCTCTGAGATGCGTTGTGATAAGCATCTTATCAACCCATTCATCACACTCCTGATGCCTCACATTGTTTAGAGAAAAAACAATTGCTGACATCCAAAACTGACTGAACCTTCTCAATTTGATGTGATAACAATTAAATTCTCTCAGTTCCTCAGCCTCTATATTAGACTTGGGCTACTAGCTTCCTCTTTTTAAGACTGCAATCACTTCCAATCCAAAATAGTTTCTACGTGCAAATTAATTTAAAAATGAGTAAAAGCTGCCTTAAGAACCCAAACCTAGGAGTCAGAGTAGGCCATTCAGCCCCTCAAGAAGCTCTCTGTTAGATAAAATACTAATCTGATTATAGTCTCAACTTTACTTCCTTGTTTACCCCATTGCCCTTGAATTTTGCAGCAGTCATAAAGCTATCTAACATGGTTCTGAATAAATTCAGTGACCCAGCTTCCACTATCTTCTGAGAAAAAGAATTCCAGGCTAATACCCCTGAGTGGATAGAACATTAACCTGATCTCTCTTGAAAGCCAGATCTCTTGTGCTTAAAATTGTGTTTCCTAGGTCTTTTCCCCACAAGAGAAAACATCCTTTCAGCACCCACTCTGTCAAGCCCTCTCAGAAACTTATAAGTTTCAATAATATCATCCTTCATTCTTCTAAATGAAAATGGGTATTGGCCCAACTTTTTTGACCTTCCTGCATCCTATTGCCAACCAACAGCAGCAGTATGCTTTGTGCTTTGTTGGTATGGTCCTCACATCCTTATAGACAAGTTACATCTTATTTGTGAGTAATGCTGTTGGTGGTTTGTTCATCGTTTATAAAACTGGGTAACCTCCATATTTCAGGAAGATTTCTATTTCCATTCTAAAACAATTCATAGTCTTCTGTTAAACTCCTTACATAACTACATTGCTTTCAGGGTTGCGATCACAATCCACCCATTCGGCCTGAGGATGCTTGTGAATCTTGGCATAGACAAAATACAGAAACATACAAATGACCTGTTCCCACTTTTCCACCATATCCTTTGATCTCATTAGCCCTAAATGCTATATCCAACTCCACCTTGAAATCTTACAATGTTTTGGCCTTGATTGCTTTCTGTGGTGACAAATTCTGCAGACCCCTTTGAGTGAAGAAATTTCTCATTCTTTTTTCATCTCTTTTCCAAGCTACAGTGCCTTAAATTTACAATTTTCATTCTTGTGTCCAAGTTTGTCCATGGTCTCTATTCCCTAGCTTTGCAGCCACCCCAGACCTGACAACCTTGCTGTGTTCTTTTAGTTTTGGCCTTTCGTGCCCTCTTGATTTTTGCCATTCCCCTTAAGTGGCTTTGTCTTTGACCATCTCGGTGCCAAATTGTAGAGTTCTCTCCCTAGCCTTCTATGTCTCCCTAAACTTGCCTGCTCTCTCTTCCTTCTAATGCTCCTTAAAATCTGTTTGACCAAGCTTTTGGTCATCTTACTAATATCTCCTGTGGTAATTCATTGTAAAACCTTTAGTGAGCAACTTTCCTATGAAATGTATTGCGATGTTTGGCAATGTTAAAGGTGTCACATAAATATGATTTACTGTTAAATGGCACCCATTCTAGAATTTCTGTTTCCATTTCTTCTCTTCCAATCTTGTGCATAAAACAAATGTAGCTACGTCCAGTGAAATTCAATGCCAGCCCAGTGAGCTGCTGGTTAATGTTTTCTGTTAAACCGCAGTAATTGTTATAATAGTGAGAGTTTTTGAAGGGTTGCTCACTTTCACCATCAGTAATTTAATAACCGAGTTATTGCTTCTTCCCACACTTTTTCACAGCATGTGCAAAATGAATAAAATGCCGTAACCTCTTATCCTTCCTGCTTTAGGAATTTGTTGGTGGTGTTTGGTGGTCTTCAGGGACTCGAGGCCAGTGTAGATGTTGATCAAAACCTCAGTTTTACAGATCCCAGCGTCCTTTTTCACCACTATCTGAACACCTGCCCTGGTCAGGGCAGCCGTACCATCCGCACAGAGGTATGTAACAAAGACAATGTTTTGTCCTAAATCTCTGATTAGTACGTAAAAACACGTAAGGAGGTGCAGGCTTTCAGATTTGAAGGCCATTGACCCAGCAGCTAAAGCGACAACTTTCCCAGTTGCCTTTCCCTTCCTTCAAGCCTTATGTACTCATAAGTACAATGGTCCAGACATGGCTGTAAAGTAAAAACCAAAAGAACTGTGGATGCTGTAAATCAGGAACAAAAACAGAAGTTGCTGGAAAAGCTCAGCAGGTCTGGCAGCATCTAGAAAAAATCAGAGTTAACGTTTTGGGTCCGGTGACCCTTCCTCAGAACAGGACCCGAAACATTAACTCTGATTTTTACTTCACAGATGTTGCCAGACCTGCTGAACTTTTCCAGAAACTTCTATGACTGTATAGTACTTCACAGTATCTATTAACAAGACAGTCATATTTGCATTGTGAAATTACTGGGCTTTAATATATTTGGTACAGTTTACTCTTGTATTTTTCTGTGACTTAGTGCTTTGGAGACGCCCTGAATCACTGATTGAATTCAAACCTGATTCTTGCTTCTTGGTCAGCACGCTGCAATAATCATTCATGTAATCCTCTTATGTTCTTTCCTCATTGTAGATGTGAACAATTATGCAAAAGACAGCACTGTGTACCTTGCAAGATAACAAGCGTGGGGCTGGATGAACACAGCAGGTCAAGCAGCATCATAGGAGCAGGATGCTGCTTG
>JAHRHZ010000036.1:4753143-4789085 GCA_024137785.1 Ginglymostoma cirratum
GTCAAGCAGCATCCTGCTCCTATGATGCTGCTTGACCTGCTGTGTTCATCCAGCCCCACGCTTGTTATCTCGGATTCTCCAGCATCTGCAGTACCTTTTATCACTGTGTACCTTGCAGTTCTGTTTGACAGTTGCCTCCTGCAGTAATACATTGCAGAAATAGGCATTTAGATTTACTAAACACAGAACACTGGAGAATCTCAGCAGATCTGGCAGCATCTGTGGAGAGAGAAAAACAAAGTTAATGTTTCAAGTCTGTTATAACTCTTGTTCAGTCTGAAGTTTCTCCAGCTTCTCTGTGTTCAAGATTTCCAGCATCTGCAAAATTTTTCCACTTATTTAGGTATCTTAGGCTGGTGTCTTATTGTCCCTTTGGCTGTGGTTGTGGCATGGGTATGACAGTCAGAATCCCCTGTCAGATCTCCTCATGAGAACCCGTCAGTTGTGACTGAAAAACTAATTTCATAGAAGAACAGCCACACAGACCTTAAATACAAACTCTGGTATTTATCTTGATTCTGTTGGTTGCTGGGCCGATTTGGTGCTTCCATGAACAATTTTTGCCTCTGAAATTCAGGTAAATGTGTGAATTTATGGTGTTGAAAACATTGTGACTTCATAAAAGGTATGATTTTGCTTTAAAAAAGAGCAGAAAATGCTGGAGAAACTCAGCCAGTCTGATGGCATCTGTGGAGAGAAAGCAGAGTCAACATTTCAGGTCCAGTGACCCTTCTTCAAAACTAATATTCACTGAGCTGATTGTACTGATCTGATAAAGGACACTTTAGAATCTTGATGATTTAATTTGTTCCTTTGATTTTCAATTGAAAGAATCTCTGATGATCCACAGTTGAGGAACTGATTAGGTTGAACCTCACCAATTTTTCCTGTAGGAAAGGGCCCTTTTTCCCTTCACTCAGACCAGCATCTCCCCTTGGTCAAAGAGAATGGTGACATCGTGGTAATATCACTCAATTTATAATCCAGAAACCTGAGTTAAAACTCTAGAGACATGAGTTCAAATACCTCCACAGTAGCTAGTGCGTAAAACATCTGTTTCAGGTTGCCATTATTATCATCAATTGTTATAAAAACACATCTAGTTCACTCACATCTTTAAGGGAAGGAAATCTGCCATCCTTACGTGGTCTGGACTTTGTTTGCTTCTGGACCACAGTGATATGGTTGAGTTATCAATGACTGTCTGAAATGACTGTGCAAGCCACTCAGTTCCAAGGCAATTAGTGATGGGTAACAAATGTTGACCTTGCCTGCGGCACCGACATCTCGTGAAAGAATATATTTTGGTAAAAGACTTATTCTTTTGGTGGTTGTGGTTTACAGTGGTTGGTGTTTTTGTCTTCTTCCAGGAAGCTATTCTCATTACCCTCACCGCTTTGCGACCAAAGATTGACATGGCAGTCAGAAATTCTGCTTCTTCAAGTTGAAAGTGTAAATATTTTGCAGTGAGCCACCCCTGCAATCTGCTAATGTCATGAAGGACCAACATTCATGTTCCCGGCTGACACCAGAGCCTGATTGCAGATGTCCAACCCTGGTTTGTGATGCAGTGGGAGAGTGCATTTGTTGAGATTCTGCGGTGTATTCCTACAACATGTACTTTCCAACAGTGAAACTGTGGTGAAGATTTAATCATAACTTGATTCATCCTCAAGCAAATTTGATGAGGACATGAGTAAATGATGGATATTGCTGGCTTCAGTCTGACACAAATATCACTTCAGTGGTTTTCAGATGGGCCTACATTGAATGGGGTGACACATCAAACATGTTTGCTGATTGCAGCCCGTCTGGATGTTTGGCCAGAACTGTTCCTCAGTACTTTTCTTGGGATCATCACACAGTGTTACAATTCAGATGCGTAGGCTGGTTATTGGCTTAAGAATTAAGAGCAGGAGTAAGACTTGGCCTCTCGAGCCTACTCTGCCATCAATAAATTGATGGCTCTGATTAATCCACATTCCTACCAATAATTCATTTTCTCTACCTTAAAAATATTGAAGGACTCTGCTACCACTACCTTTTGAGGAAGAGAGTTCTAACAACTTGCGACCTTCTGTCAGAAAATGACTCTCTGCATCCCTGGCTTAAATAGGCAACCCCTCATTTTGAAAGATGTGTCATTGATGAATCATGCCATTTATGCGTTGAATAAAGATTTATCTTTAAAACTCTCTTGTTTAAGTGGTATGAGAAGCTGGTGCACACGTTTTGCAGACCTCTAAGTGATTTAATGATTATTAAAACACTTTGCTTTGAATGTACTCATTGAGGTTTTATACAGTAGAATTTAATTTGGAGGATTGTGATTATTAATCCTTCAACTAAGAAACTTTGAGAGCAGCCAATGAAAATTTGCTACTCTGAAGACTCCCAGCACTGTTACAGCTAGATATGCTAATCATCTTTAATTTTCGTGGCTCCTTAGCAGGCACATGTTTCATTTTCTGCACTCATTATTTTGCACAGATGTCCAACTGCTGAAACTAACATATTTATTCTGATTTAGAGGCAATCGCTGAATCTACAGTTAAGAAATACGCGCATTAAGAGAATGGGGTCAGGTCCCTGATGTTGGACTTTCAAAGTTCCTGGTTCTAGGTTTAGGAGTTTAGAAGGGGTGTCCTATCTCTAGCTGTAAGTATGTTTTTAAATTGTGTATACTGAATCCACTTCTATTAATGTCAGCCCTCAGTACAGCCCCTTGTTTTAATGCACACCTTGGATCCCTGGAGATTTCAACTGATCCATCAGGAATTTCCTTGGCTGCTTGGTCATTGAAACTAATTTCAGCCTTGGGTTGGGGGTTATATGGAGTCTGACTCTAGGCAAAACCAGCAAGACCGCACTTTCGAGGTGTAACATGAGATAATGGTAATGTCACTTGACTACTAATCCAGAGGCCACAGGTTTAAGTGTCACTATTACAGCTTGTGGAATTTTTTTGCTAGACTAAGGTTTGAAAAGGATATTCAACATTCCGTATTGTGGACAGATGTTGGCGTAGTGGTATTGTGACTGGATTAGTAATCCAGAGGCCCAGGCCATGGTTTCAAAGCCCACCACAATAGCTCGTGCAAATTAGATTCAGCCAATAAAATCTAGAATTGGAAGCTAGTCTCCGTAACGGGGACCATGAGAGTAAAGAAACGAAAACTCTAATTCCATGTGTATGTTAACGCCAATTCCATCATGAAGGCAGTCACCTCAACTCAGGCCAAGGTAGACATCCACAAGAACAGCACACTTTAAAGGTTTATTTCAGAGTAACATACTGATTAAACCTATCCATGCAGGGTTAAGGTGTCACTGCTGTATAGCCGTATAGGTCTGGTTCCAGAAGTTGACCGCGTCATAGCGAAGCCTTTGCTTTACAGAGCTCATGTCGATGTCCTTGTTAATTTCCAGATATTGGGTGTACGTCGATGTGTAAGGGATCCAAGGGGTGGGTACGTCCAAGCCGCCCCTATTAGGATCACTGCAAGAGAAAACAGAATCAGTCATTGCCGGTTATGTTCTCTTTGAACTGCTGTGTATTTATACAGCACCTTGCTGCAGTTCTAAAGCAGAGATTGTTTTATACAGTTGTGTGGGCATGTGCACTTGCCATTCTGGGAACAGTAAGATCCCACACTTACTGTTTGTAGTGGAGGATGGAGTATTGGATATAGGAATGCCCTTTATTTGGTGGCAAAATGAAGGTACAAATTTTATAACCTTGTTCCAGTGCTTTAGTTGGCATTAAATGTTAGATCTGAAGACAAGAGTGCAGCATTCCTTCTACACTGTAATTGACGTGTACACCAAAGTCTTGGAGCCACAACCTTCTGACTCCAGCTGAGGAAAAAGCAATTTGGACAAACTGAGACCCAAACTAGGAAGGAGGGTCTTCTTGGACTGGTCCCATCAAGTTCTGAATGGTCAGTGACTGGATGCCTGGCACCTATCCTCACTACTGTCAATGGTGTATCAGACAAGACTTGTAAAAAGACAGGACTAGACACAAGAGGACACCATTTTAAAATAAAAACATTCCATGAGCTGTGAGCATTGTTGGGAATGCCAGCACTTGCTGTCCTTGAAGGTGATAGTGTGCCTCTGCCTTGAAATGATGTAGACCATGTGGTGTGGATGTGCGAACAGTGTTACTGGGAAAGTTCCAGGTATTTGACCCAGCAGCAGGGAAGGAATCGAAATAGTTCCAAGTCAGGATGATGTGCAATTAGGGGCAGAACTTACAGGCAGCAGTGTTTCCATTCAGCGGCTGCCGTTGTCTGTCTCAATTGTAAAGGGTGCAGGTTTGGAAGGTGCTATCAAAGAAGCCTTGTTGATGGTACACATATGCTACCGTAACGTGATCTTGACAATCCAAACTACCACTCCCAGTTTAGAAACTGTCTTTCGGATTAGACAGTAAATTGAGGCCCCATCTACCCCCTAAATTGGATGTAAAAGATCCCATGGCTAAGAGCAGGGTCGTTTCCCTCAGTGTCTTGGACCAATGTCCATTAAGCAATTTAAGAACAGAATTGGGATTCATTTGTGCATGCTGAAAGTCACATACATTCACACAGCAATGATGTTCTTTATAGACAAATGGAATTTGTCCTTCCAGTGCACCTTTCTGAATTACAAAGACCGCCAATCTTTGCTACATTCCCATTGCAATGCATTCTGGTTAGAGCCTACCTACAAGGTGTAACTACTTAAACCTTGGAGTAGGAGTAGGCCATTCAGCCCCTTGTGCCTACTCGGCCATTCAATACAATCATGGCTGATTTTATCTCGGCCTCAACTTGGCTTTTCTGCTCACTCTCCATAACCCTTCAAGCCATTACTAATTAAAAATCTGTCTATCTCTTTCTTAAGATTACTCCGTGTCCTAGCATCCACTGCACTCTAAGATAGTGAATTCCAGATTCACTACCCTTTGAGAGAAGTAATTCCTCCTCATCCTTGTTTTAGATCTGCTGGCCTTACCCTAAAACTATGATCTGTCCTTCTAGAGCTAAGCTTGACAATGAATAGCTCTTGCTTCATCTCTATGCCTACCATAGCCATAGCAAGCAGCACCCTCTTCTCATCATGGATTAAACTAATGTCCTTTTTCATTTAGTCATGGGATGTGGGAGTCACTGGCCAGCCCAGAATTTATTGCCCCGAGGGCTAAACAATGAAGAGTCAGCCACATTGCTGTGGATTTGGAGTTACGTGTAGGCCAGACCAGGTAAGGATGGCACTTTCTTACTATGAAGGACATTTGTTTGTCCTGATAATCAACACTGGATTTATGCTCTCAATTGGACCTCTTAATTCCAGAATTATATTGAATTCAAATGCCACCATCTACCATGACAGAATTTGAACTCCGGTCCCCAGAGTATTACCTGGGTCTCTGGATTAATATTCTAGCAATAATACCACTAGGCCATCACCTCTTTCTAAATTTGGTTTCTGTATCTGATCCTGATGAGACTTCAAATGTTCAAATTCTATGTAGCAATTACCACCAAATCAAGACAATCTTGTCGTTGTCACAGTGTTGTATTTGGAATCTTGCTGTGCATAAATTAGCTGCTGCATCTCCTACGTTGTAACCTTTAAAAATACTTCACCAGCTGCCAGGTGGTTTGGGACATCCCGAGGCTGAGAACGGTGCAGCTGTTTATTTATTCTACTTTCTTACCCTGTGTGAGCAAAGTTGGTCCAGTAGGCGATTACATATCTCGAGACATTTCTTTCCCTTGGCCGGTACCCGAGCGGAGTGGAGAATGGTTTTCCAAAGACGTATTGGAGGTCGTCGGCGTGATCAGCTCCCATCCATTTGGGGTATATGGGAGCCCGAGAGGGGTAAGAAAACAGGTAGCTGAATGTCCGTGCTCCCCTGTGAGAAAATGATGATATAAAGAAAAAAAAATGCAACATTACGAAGGATTTACGTAGAAACAGCATGCTTGGCCCACTTATCTCTGTTCTTGTTTATGCTTCACATAAGCTTCCTTCCAACTTGTTCATCTCAACCCTCCCCCTGTCCCTCTCTCGTTCATCTACTGATTTCACATCCCCTGGATGGACAACTGATGTGGAGGTTACAAGTTTTAACCACTGCCACCGCCTATTTTCTGATGTAAATTATGAGGCGGCATCCAGCAATGGCTAGATGCTGCTTGGACAATGAGGAAAATATTGAAGAGACAGCCCTTGCTTTGCCTGTGCTGTGTATACAGAAACACTGCTGAAGAACTAGAATTTATCAAACCTTGTGTCTTCTGCTGAATGATCCAGAAGGACCATAGGCAAGACAGAAACAAACAAGGACCTTCTCTTTAAAAGAATTTAGAGTAACCCAAAAACATCTTTAAACAAGTGTGGTGTTACTGGACCAAAGTGTTCAGTGGATCACATAGTGGTATAGTGTAAATGTCACCAATCTAGTAATCCAGATACCCTGACTTATGTTCTGGGAACATGGGTTTGAATTCCACCACAGCAGATGGTGAAATTTGAATTGTGTAACCATTGCCAAATGTTGTAAAAGCCTATCTGGTTCACTAATGTCTTTGAATGAATGACATCTGCCATGCTTACCTGATATGACCTACATGTAACTCCAGACCTACAGCTATGTGGTTGACTCTTAACTGGCCCCTGAAATAGCCCCAGCAAGCCACTCAGCTCAAGTGCAACCTAGGATGGGCAACTAATGTTGACTTTGCCTGCAAAGTCCACATCCAATTTTTGCTTGGTTATAGGGACAAAAGCTATGGGTACATCCTGTGCTCCCTCACATATGGGGATTATTAGACTGCACCACTTCCTACCAAATGGCTCATAACTTGCCTGGCCACACAAGATGTGATACTGGATGGAAATGCCTGTCAGCTGACTTAACTGAGCATGTTGATAGTGAAGATCCAGAGCTAGTTGTGTGGGGACCAAGAACAAGACATCTGTCTCCAGGTTCACCACTGTCCTTTTGATGAGCTCTTGACTCGGATCAGCAGGCCAGTCCTTGGTGTAATATTCATACGTTAAGTTGGCAGCTTTTTCACCTTTGTCAATGGTCAGACCTCGAATAAGATTATACAAGTCGCTCCTGCAAATATCAACAAACATCCAGGCTCACAAGAATATTGTACAGGTGTTTATCTTCCCAAACTGTGCAACTAAATTAGTCATTTTCTACAGTTGTGTTAGCAATCATCGTAGAGGTTTCTATTCAAAAAATTCAAAATTCTGGAACAAACACATAATCTTGGAGAAATTCAGCAGGGGTCTGGCAGCATTTGTGGAGAGAGAAACAGAGTTAATGTTTTGCACCCTGTTGTTTTTATCAAAATATTGTGCATGTGGTCCATGATACCATCTTCTACCGCCACCTGACCAATCCCGCTCTGCGTTCTTTGGTTCCAGTAGATGTGTGTAACAAGTTTATTTGACCTAATGTCTAAGAACTTCATGTCACCCAGGTTAGTGCTCGTTTTCTTTTAAACTAATATTTTTAACTGCAGTACTGTTGAAAAAGAAACATGTTGTTGAAGTTTCTCATCTTGCTCTCATCAGAACAATTCACAACATCCACCAATGTAAAGGTAAACATTCATATTGTGTGAAAAAAAGAGTGTTGATTCGTTGTCAAGTGGATTCTGATTGGTAAAGGTATTGCCATGGAGAATGCACAAGTTAGGTGATGACTGACAATTAACTGCCAGTCTTTAACTTCCACCAATTTGATATGTTATCCCTTGTTGTTTGTCTCAGGTGAACCACTATCACCAACTACAATGACATTCCAGACATGGCTCTTGCCCCTCCCGAGAGATGCTGTTGTGTTCTCTTTGCTTCTTTACTGGGAACAGCCCAAAGTTGGCAGCTGGAAGGGGCCAGGATGTAAACGTATGTCCAAGCTTCTCACTGTAGCAACTTCTTACAGAGCCACGTCCAGTTTCCTATTGAAGACAGCTGAGAATTTTCTTTTCTGAGTCATTGGTTTGTGGAATTCCCTTCTCTAGAGAATAGTGGAGGCTGGGTCATTAAAAATAATTCAGTCTTATCAGTATTCAATCAACAAGGAAGGTGAAGAATACAGGGGGTAGACAGGACAGCAAAGTTGAGATTCTCAAATTTATCAAATGATGGAGCAGGCTTGAGGGGCCAAATGGCCTATTCCTGTTTCTAATTAATTTGTTTGTATGTTTATATGGCCACTGGACCCCAATGAGTCTATAAAAACTGAAAGAACTGTGGATGCTGTAAATCAGGAGCAAAAAACAGACCTCAGCAGGTCTGGCAGCATCTGTGAAGAAAAAGTCAGTGTTATTGTTTCGGGTCCGGTTCTGAGGAAGGGTCACTGGACCCAAAATGTTAACTCTGATTTTTTTCTTCACTGATGCTGCCAGACCTGCTGAGCTTTTCCAGCAACTTCTGTTTTTGTTCCCAATGAGTCTATGTTCGATCTTGGTAGAGCAATCCAGCCAACTGAGCTAACCAGCTTCCCAAGGATTCTGGGCTCCTGCAGCAACATGCACATTTCCATGCGTACTGTGGTTTGGAGCTAAGGATAGTAATGGTGTAGGTTTCAATTTCTCTCCGTCACATGGGTGAACAGGACTCTCTCCCACTCTTACCGCCTGCAATTGGCAAATGGTGAAAGGATTTACAAGTGGCTACTCAACCTATTTGGCCATGAGATGAACACGACTTTCCCTGGCCATCAAGTCTTGGAGTGGGACCTGAACCCAGACCTTCTGGCTCAGAGGTATGGACAGTATCCACAACATCTCTCCAACACCTAGCCAGTCTGGGGGCATTCTGAGCAATAATTGTTTGTGGTGCAACGTACCTACAGAAGGAAAAGAAATGTCTCAGTAACAGCATTCAAAAGTAACACATTTAAAGAAATCATGTTCCGTACGGATAGGTCTTTCCTAGCCCAGCCTGATTGATTGAATGAACATCCAAGCCAGCGAAAATATGTCCATCCATATTGTTAACCCCAGTGATGTAATCGACACCAGCAACATTGTGATAGAGATTCCTTGGTTCATCAGGAAGGAAGTCCCCATCAATGACTGGAGACCATATCAGGTAGGACACAAGTGGAGCTGTAAGAGTGGAAAGAAAAGGGTTCAATCCATTCTCTCTGTCTTTGGCACAAAGTAATAAAGTGAACACATTCTGCACTTAATGGAGAACTGGTATTTTTCAGACATTGTTTCCAGTCCTTATGACTTGTTTCAAAAAGCACTACATTGGTTGTCAGAGGAAACCTAATCACATCCTGTCTTTCCCTCTCCAAGGCAAAGCAACACCTCAGAACACTTTACTGGTCAGTGGAAATAAACAACAACTGACTGACGAAGCCTGGGAGGGGGAAGACAAGCAGGTTGAGGGGATACAGGTCAAAGCAATCTTTTACCTATGGAATAATGAAATTGTGCAACTCACTATCGTAATATAGTGGAACGACTGAGGTGAATAAAATGGATAAACTAGATCAATACATGAGTAAGAAATCAATGGCAACATTGATAGATCGAGATGTAGTAGATTGAGACAAGGCTTCTTTAGAATGTAAACAATGGCAGATACCAATTGGGTCACATGTCTCGTTACTGCTCTGTTAGAGCGTATAAATCAAACTAATCTGAGGGAAATTTGAAGACAATATTGCCGTAACTGGCAACTTCCAGAGGAGTGAGGCAATTCTTCCACTGCTGGAATTCTAAGGGGCTGCTCAATTATAATGGGTAGATTGAGATTGGTCAAGAGAAGATCTCATTGAGTGATCAATCTCACTGTTTTTTCCAACCTCTTTAGGCCACTAGGAACCCTCAACATAAATCATGCCGTGGCCTTTAACATGGCTGGACATGCTAGAATGAGGCCAGTATATTCAGTATATATTTATACTTATCCATTTTATTCACCTCAGTTGTTCCACTATCTCATGATAGCGAGTTGCACATCTTTATTCAGTATATTCACAGTTTATTTTCAAGCAGCTTCTACTTCTAGTCAGTCTTGTTCTCCGTTTTAATGATTCAGACTGATTGTGTACAAACAGGCTGTGCACACCCACACAACATTGCCTAGGACAGATAGTGTGGGACCGTCCGTGTACCTGTTCTGACAGATACAATTTTTCTTCAAATGTTGGACATGAATCACTCCCCCACATCAGTGGGCTATCTTGCTTGACTCGAACTAAATAACTTTCACTTGGGTTTATGAATTCTAATTCTGTGTCTGGTGAACGCTTCCCTGTCATTTAAAAATACCCTGCCCGTCTGTGACCGTTCTAATTGCCTGAGGAGAATGTACACCCTGTGCAGAGTGCTCAGGATCAAGGATCTCTCAGTGGGTGCCAGGTACTTATCGATTACTCAGACAGATTAATGAATTGCTTCTACACCTCAGTCTTGGGAGAAATAACTTCACCACCCAGCCGGTTTAACTCATTTCCACCTCAAACTGTACTCTTTTATGAATGTGGTGAAAACATTTTGCTTTTAGGATCCAAAGGTTTAAAAAGGAGTGTGTTTCCAAATCATTTTTATGTTCAAACATTCTGGAACAGAAACATTGACGTTATCCTTTCATGTATCTTACCTTCCAAGTTTAGGAGCTTCAAGGGAATAGCCAGACTGACAGCTTTGGGGTCAGTGATCTTCAAACAGGCCATCATGACAGCAGAGTCATCTATGGGACAGCCAACCTTGTGAGCAAGCTGGAAAATATCCGATTGGCCATTAGTGCGTTCAGTCAAAATCAGTGTCACTCCCATTAACATATCATCATCTTAGGCAATCCATGGCCCTCAACAAACTGACCCACATCCAACACCATCCATTCAGGCTGAGAATGTAACTTAGAGACAACCTCAGAAGCTGTGGACTCTCGTGAGTTGTTTTCATTTCCAGCACCATTCATCCGGGGAGGTTGTGCAAGATTTGCGTTTTGTGTGGAGGTGCGGGAATTTCTGTGATGTTGGACTCCCAATAACAGCACTCATAACCATGATATGCCCCATGGTGTGGGATAAGTTTAGATCTTGGTCTGAGAAGATGAATGGAAACCTTCCCAATTTACAGCACCATCCAAACCCACTGGCCAGTTTGACACCTCTTTTTGTGGAGCTGATTGTTGTCAGACACCATCTGCTGCTTGAAAGGACAGACACACAAGAACAATTCTGGGGTGATTCTCCAGATATCTACCCTCTTTCATTAAGAAGCTCTCAGGGTCTGAAACCAGGCCCTTTTCCCCAGGTCCAGTCATGTCAAGACTCTCCCTTGGGAAAACCACAAACACAAGGCCACGTTTGCCTTCACCATACCAAACAAATGCAATATTTTAACATTGGATCTGGAGAGGCAAATATTCAATCAACTTGCATCAATTTACTGTGGATTTAGATTCATATCCGGATCCCTATGTACAGCATTGGTTTTGTTATTAAAGGAAGGATGCAAATGCATTGGAAGCAGTTCAGAGAAGGTTTACTTGGCTATTACCTACAATAGGTGAGTTGTCTTATGAGAAAAGGATGGTCATGCTAGACTTCAAGTCGAGTAAACTTTTCTCTGAACTGCTTCCAAGGCACATGAATCTCCTGGAGTTTAAAAGAGTAAAAGGTAACTTGATCAAAACAGGGTTCTTGCTAGGTTGGCTATGGAGACGATGTTTCCTGTTCTTTGGAGAATTTAGAATTTAGAATTAGGGGTCACCCATTTAAGATGGAGATGAGTAAAAACATTTTATCTCAGGTGGTGAGTCTTTGGAACTCCCTCAGAAGGCAGCAGAAGTGGGCGCTTTCTGTCTTTTTAAGTCGGAAATAGATAAACTTGATGAACAAGGACATGAAAAGTTATAGTGGATAGGCGGGAATTAGCGTTCTCCCTAAGCTAAACAATTGCAGAGGTTCTGTGCAGGCTGAACGGCGTACGGACACATTGACTTCTTTGTCGGAATTCGGTGACACATACAGACCTCAGAGGTCCATGTAGAAGGAAACTGAACTAGATGGAGTGTAGATGGGAATGTGGAGTAATCAGGTCACCCATGGTCTTACTGAATGGCAGAGCAGGCTCAAGGAGCTGAGTGGCCTACTTCTGCTTATAATTCACAGATTTGTGTCTACTCGATTCTTAACTACTGAAGGATGACTTATCGAGTGGTCTCTGTTTGTGTAACTGCACTGACCTGTTGGGCCCAGTGCATGGGATTTCTCTGAACTGCCCAGCCACAAATCGCTACCCCACTCTGTGAAATAGCTCGCTTTATTAGTCCTTTGTTGTACGGTGTCAAAGTCTGTGAAAGAAAGTAGAAACATCATCAGAAAGATAATACGTGGTTCAGCATGTAGAATACATTAATTGAAGGGTTTTTTTAAAATCTGGAAGAGAATTTCAAGTTTGTCCTTGCAATGTGCACACAGGATCCATGTTAAGCGTTTCTGACATAGTACAGGAGCTACAATGCAGCCTTAAAGCATTACAGTAGCAATGTGAGATTTCTTGTTTATTGTATTTTCATATCTAAGCCACAAGCTTGTGTTTTCAAGTTTCAAACCAGGACCTGAGCATAAAAGTGTAGCGGACACAGGGAAGGCTGCACTGTCAGAGATGCACACCTTTCAGATTAAACGTTAAACCAAGGTCCACAACTGCTCTCGTAAGTGAATGCAAAAAATCTCATGGGACTATTTGGAAGAAAAACAGGGCGTTACCCCTGATATCCCAGCTAATATTTATCTTTCACTCTACATAACATTTACGCTATTTTATACTATTGCTGCCTGTGGGATTTGTGAAACAGGGTGCTGTGTTTACTACATTATAACTGCGACTACACTTCACATGTATTTCAACGATGGTGAAGGATTCAGAAGGTTGTAAACGGATGATTAAAAATGCAAGTTTTTCCTTTTTGTATTTATGGGGTGTGGGTATCGCTGGCTGGTGCCCTTAGAACAGTTAAGAGTCAATTGCATTTCCACAGGTTTGGAGTCACACACCTTGGTGAATTAGCCTTCAATCTTAGCTGTGAACGTCAATTAGCTATTCAATCTTGTGGATCATCACAGATCCTATCATTAATTTCAGCCAGGATAATGATGATGTAAAGTGATCCTAACTAATGTTATTTCCCCTGTCTAGCACAGGGTCACTGGACTTAAATTGTAACAATCTCACTGCTACTCCACTTCAGACGAAGTAACAATAGAGACCACAACTGAATATGTGGCCTGCACTAACTTACCACATCACCCATTCATGTCATTTCATAATCAAGTTACCTGCAAAGAGACACTCGCTCCTCCTGCTGATTCTCCAAACAGGGTGATATTATCTGGGTCCCCACCAAAAGCAGCGATATTCCTCTTCACCCAAGTGATGGCCATGTGCTGGTCCCATAGAGCTTGGTTCCCTGTTTATGACAATAAATGGCCCTAATCAATAACACAGCACACAGAAAGACTGCATTATGATGGGGAGAGAGCACAGAGAACCCAGTATGGCATAGAGAATGATATTGCACGGATGCTGTTCTTCACAAAGCAAATGATGGAACAGTGTAAATCAACCAGCAATTTCTGAAGATTCAGAATGCATGGTATACCTCTTAATCCCCTGAACTTGCTGGCCAACCTGCACACTAACAAGGTGCATTGGTTAACTGAAGAATCAAAGATGATATTAGTTGTGTCCGAGCAGGTTTGAAGAGCAAATCAAAAGCAGAATGACAAATACCACCTGTAGCTAAGTACCCTTTATTCAGTCATTTCCTTAACAATTTTTATTAATTCATTGTATCAAAACCATTTACTGTCACCTTAAATCCGGGGAATTGTACACTAACCTGGGGCATTGGTATCTCCTGTGCTCAGGAAGCCCAGTGGGCCAACCCGATAGTTGAAAGTGACAACAATCACTTTGCCACGCGTTGCAATCTCCTGCCCGTCATACAGGTAGTTGTTCAGGAAGTTGGCTCCATTTCCTGCTCCCATCAGGAAGCCTCCTCCAAAGATCCAGACCATGACTGGCAGGTTAGTGGACACTAGGGAGGGCAGGAAGAAGACCATCATTTATTCATTGTCACATTGTCAGCAAAATACCACAGGTGCCAGAAAGCTGAAATAAAAACAGAACAGGCTGGAGATGGTCAGCAGGTCTGGCAGCATCTGTGGAGACAGAAACAGAGTTAACCTTTCAAGATGATGACCTCTTAACAGACAAAACATCATCAATCTGAAACATCAACTGTTTCTCTCCCCACAAATCTTCCCAGTCACGCTGTGTGTTTCCTGCGCTTTCAGTTTTAATTTTAGTTTATTCATTAAATTGGAATGATCAGATTAAAACCAATGTAACAACAGACAATTAAAAACATTCAGATTACAAGCTCTGGTGTTTGCAAATAGACTCAAAGGTTGAAATTATTTGCACTTTGAAAATCTTTTCACTGACTTTTATGCCCATTAGGATGAAAAATATTAGTGGCACACAGTCTTACATAAGCCTCTATCTATGTCATATACTCTCAGGATAAGTACAACATGCAGCTAGATACAGGGTAAAGCCCTCTGTACATAGTCCCCATCAAATGGAAAGGGACAGGTTGGGGTTATACACAGAGTAAAGTTTCCCCTACGCTGCCTCCCCCTCTGCCACCCAATTAAAAACTCCCAGGACAGATACAGCATAGAGTTAGATACAGAGTAAAGCTCCTTCTACTACTGTCCCCATCAAACACTCCTGGGACAGGTACAGGACAGGGTTAGATATAAACTAGAAGTTGAATAGGGGTTGTCACACAATAGCTTCAAAATCTTCAGAATTAAGCTTTTTGTATCAGTGAGACATTTAGGGATTCAGCTGATGAGCGGCCACTAGATACCTAGAAATTGTTGTAAAATACGTGTGCTCTTTTCAAATATGGGGAGAGAAATTTGCAATGTGAGAGGAGTAACTGTGGGAGATTTATGACTAGATTAGAGACACAATATTGCGCTGGTGTAGAAGGTTCTTAACTCTTACCATGGAATCCAGTACATGACAATTGATAAGATACATCCTGAACAGCAGGAACTGTAAAAGGCAACTCATCTTAACAGTGTAATTTGTATTTTCAAGTACAACATTTAACAAAGTATGCATTTTTGAAAGGAACAGAAAAAAACACAGCGAAGCATATTCCTAAAATTGATGCAAGTGGTGACATTACTCAGCTGGGTACGGTTTAAAAGTGTGTTTTATTTTAGAGCTTTTAATTTTACCTTTTCTGCCATGAGGGACCCAGATGTTCAGGTAGAGACAATCCTCGCTCCCAAAGACATCCTTTTGTGACAGGGTCGTCTGCAAACATCTGGGTTTAAAATCTTTGGCCTTCAGAACATCTGGTAATGGACATAGGGACCAGGCGTTAGTACAAATAAAAATAGATTAGTATTTATGTAGCACCTTTTAGGAACCTCAAGACATTCGTAGGCAGTACCTAACTAGCAGAGGAAGACCGCACATTATAGCAGGTTTGATTCAAGGAATGCAGGAAAGGTTACAGACTTGAAACACTAACTTTATTTCCTGCTACATAGTCATTACTACACCTGCTGACTGTCTACATCATTTTCTAGTTTTACGTCAGATTTATAGTGTTATACTTATGGTTGGAGCAAGACTGATTGAATGGGGGTGAAAGTTGTTGGGCAGGTCAGAGATGAATCATTGACAAAATTCTTTCTGATAGTAGGGACAGCAGGACTGTTCTTTGAGGAAGAGATTTGTACAACTGGGTCTGTATTCACCAGAGTTTAGAAGGAAAAGGGGGGATCTGATTGAAACATATAAAACTCTAACGGGACTGGACAGACTTGAGGCAGGGGCAGTCTCAGAGGGATACGGGGTGGACCATTGAGGACTGAGATGGGGAAACGTTTCTTCACTCAGAGGGTGGTCAACCTGTGGAATTCTCTCTCCCAGGAGGCTGTGGAGGCCAGGCCACTGAATATATTCAAGGAAGAGATAGATTTTCTTTTAGATATTAAAGGCTTCAGGGATTTTGGGGAGAAAGCGGGACTATGGCATTGAGATAGAGGATTAACCATGATCATAGTGAATGGCAGGGCAGGATCGAATGGCCTACTCCTGCTCCTATTTTCTATGTTTCACTTAAATACCATTTACAGGGAGAGACTTTTTTTTCTGATTTACACTCTGTGAAGTACCTTGGGATGCCTTACTCTGTTAAAGGTGCAATAGAGATACAAACGATTGTAGATCTATCTTGCTGCTTACCAATCTGCTATAAGGTCAGCTTAGAAAATGTTTTGTTCTTATTTATATAGGGTTGTTATGATGTGAAATTCTGGACCAACAGCATGAAGTGAGACAGAATGTGAACAACTGCAACAACAATTTGAATTCGTAGAGCCCTGTTAAAATATTAAAGTGGTACACCAGAGGACCATTGTCCAGTGTAATCAGACACCAATCCACAGACGATGATATTAGGGCAGATGGCTAACAGCTTGGTTGAAGAACATAAGGAGGACAATTAAACCATTCAAAGTCTGAAGCCTATTCTGCCCTTCAAGGCTAATCATTTAACACCATGTTCCTGCAATGTCCTTGTATTCTTTGATGTTTTAATATATCGAGAAATCTATTGATCTTGGTCTTGAACATACTCAATGACAGAGCCTCCACAGTCCTCTGAGGAAGATAATTCCTGAGATTCACCATCACTGAGTGAAGAAATCCCTCTTTATCTCAGTCCTAAATGGCCTACTTATATTGTGAGATTGTTTCCTCTGGTTCCAGACCACTCACCATCTCCCCACTGCCCCTCACCCATCCCCAGCCCCACCTCTTCCACAGCCAGGAGAAACATCTTCCTGCATCTACTCTGTCAAGCTCTGTGAGAATTTTCTATGTTTGACTTAGATTACTTCTTTCTAAACTCAAGAGAACAAAGAAGGGCCACTGGCCCAAAATATTAACTCTGTTACTCTCTCTCTCCAGAGATGCTGCTAGACCTGCTGAGTTTCTCCAGCAATTTCTGGTTTTAGTTCTGATTTGCAGCCAAATTTGTGCCACATAAATGCCAGGCTATGCCCATCACCAATAACAGACAATCTAATCACCGCCCCTTGACATTCAATGGTGTTACCATCACTGAATCCCCCCCTATCAACATCCTGGGGGTTACCATTGACCAGAAACTCAACTGGACTCACCACATAAACGCAGTGCTCCGTGAGTAACTCACCTCCTGACTCCTCAAAGCCTGTCCACCATCTACAAGGCACAAGTCAGGAGTGTGATGGAATACTCCCCACTTGCCTGGATGGGTGCAGCCCCAACAACACTCAAGAAGCTTGACACCATCCAGGACAAAGCAGCCGCTACATTGGCACCACATCCACAAGCATTCACTCCCCCCACCACCGACGCTCAGTAGCAGCAGTGTGTACTATCTACAAGATGCACTGCAGAAACTCACCAAAGATCCTCAGACAGCACCTTCCAAACCCACGACCACTTCCATCTAGAAGGACAAGGGCAGCAACTTTATGGGAACACCCCCCCCTACAAGTTCCCCTCCAAGCCACTCACCATCCTGACTTGGAAAATATATCGCCGGTCCTTCACTTTTGCGGGGTCAAAATCCTGGAATTCCCTCCCTAATGGTATTGTGGGTCAACCCACAGCAGGAGGACTGTTCAAGAAGGCAGCTCACCACCACCTTCTCAAGGGGAAACTAGGGACGGGCATGAAAAATGCTGGGCCAGCCAGCAATGTCCATGTCCCACAAGGGAATATAATAAAATCCACAGTTCTTTGGTTTGTTTTTGTTCAAGAGAACAAAGGCCCAGTCTCTTTAATTTTTCCCCGTAGGACAATCCCAGGAATTAATCTGTCGAACTTTCATTGCACTCCCTCTGTGTCAGGTATATCTCTCTGTAGGTAAGGAGACCAAAACTGCACACAATTCTCCAGCTATGGTCTCACCCAGTCTCTATATGAATGCAGTAAGACATCTTTACTCTGAAACTCATTTCCTTTGTAATAATGGGAGCAAATTTGTACCATGCCAATATGTAGGTTTTAAGGGACATCTTAAAGGAAGAAAATGTCGAGTAGTTTAGGGAGGGATTTACAAAGCTGAGGGCCAGGAAAAAGGCAAGCTCAGCTGCTAGTTGTGGAGTAATTAAAATCAGGAGCTCTCAGTGAAAACAAACTTAGAGGGATGCAGAAGTTGCGGAAGCATTTGGTAAAGATAAATATGTAAAACTGAGGAGAAAGGGTGTGAAACTGGGGACCAAGCAGATAAATTTCTCAGAAAGCCAGTAGCAGACCTTATAAACTGAATGGCCGTGCTGTAAAATTCATTGACCCTCTAATAGTGTTATTGACAGGTCATTGCTGATTTAGCTCCTCCCTAAGTCTAACCTAAGATCGTCTGTACAGTTTGGCTCCTTTCCCCTTCATTTCTCACTCACAGACAGCTCTTTGAGTTCTGCAGGTGGGCTAGGTTAAATAATCTTCACCCTCCACACCACAGGTTGCTGTACTGAAATCCGAGGCAGCAGGTTCTTGCGCACTCTGGTCTGATGGAGATCTGCTTCACTTGGTAGCAAGATGGGTCTCGAGACTGCCCAGTCAGCTCCGCAAGGCTCAATCAGTGCACTGGGTCAAAATGCATCGTACATGTTTTGCTGCATTGTCAGAGAGAACTTGCATCTAAGTAGTACTCAAACACAACCTCGGAACAAACCAAAGCACGTAACAGCCAGGTAATTTCTTTTGAAGAGTAGACTCTGTGGTAATGTAGGTAACAACAGGTATCCCAGATAACAGGAGCATATCCTGTGACCTTTTGCAAAACAGTGATTCAAGTATGCACCTGAGGACAGATGAGCCCAGATATTTTAACATCTCATCCAAAAGATGGCTCCTATTGCAATCCCTCAAAACTGTACCAAGACAGTCAGCGTAGATTCTGGAGGGGGTACTTTACTGAACTTTGTGTTCAGGTCTCTAGAGTGGGACTTGGACTGAGTGAAAGTTCTGCCAAGCTGAGTTACAAGTCAGTCATAGATAACAAGGTGTGGGGCTGGATGAACACAGCAGGCCAAGCAGCATCAGAGGAGCAGGAAAGCTTGACGTTTCGGGCCTAGACCCTTCTTCAGAAATGGGGGAGGGGAAGGGGATTCTGAAATAAATAGGGAGAGAGGGGGAGGGAGATAGAAGATGGACAGAAAGTTGGGTTTAAAAGCATTCAGGGTAATTCTGGTTTTCTAAGTTCCCTGGCCTGCACTCAGCAACTCCCTACCCTGCTACAACCAGGCACTTCAGAGTATTATCCTTTTTTTTTTCACATGAAGTAAAAGGCGAACAAGGAAATCAGTTACCAGTCCATCCGGGATGAGGTGCGGCTTTTGCAAATCGCTCTGGTTTTGCAGCGAAAGGAATCCCTTTGAAAATATCCACCGAGGCGAAAAGCCCATCCCTTTTATTGATTCCTTCCACACGGCCACCTTCAGTTTCCACCACCCCCAGCTACAGGGAAGGAGACAAAACGAGAGTTAGTCAGTGAAGAGAGGGAGAGAAAATTGGGAAAAAGAATATCAGTGAAGGAGAGATTTAACCAGACAGGAACAACATGGCATTACATAGAGAGGAAAGCTCCCTGCACACTGTCCCCATAAAACACTCCCAGGACAGGGACAGCACAGGGTTAGGTATGGTGTAAAACTCCCTCTATACCATCCCATCAGACACTCCGAGGACAGGTACAGCATGTGTCTGTGCTGGGTGTTTACTGGAGAAATTTACCTAGTGCCACTCACCTGCCTTTGTCCCTATTGTCCTGCACATTTTCATTTTCATATTATCCAATTCTATTGTTAATTCCTTCATTGAAAGTACCTCTACCACACTCTCACACAGTGTGTTCCAGCTTCTAATCACCTGAAAAATACCTTTCTCCTCATGTCACCATTATTTATTTTGCCAAACTCTTTAAATCTGTTCTCTCAGTTCCTTAACGCCCTGTGAACAGTTTCTCCCTCTTAACTCTGTCCAGACATCTCGTGATTTTGAGCTCATCTCTGATATCTATTCTCAATCTTCCCTTTGAGGAGAACAGTCCCAACTTCTCCAATTTGTCTTCATAATGGGATTTCCTTATACCCGCAACCATTCCTATGATCCATAGGGAAGCTGCCTCTAATGACTGAACCTGCTGGAACACACAGAAGAAACTCCCTACAGTAGCAGTGATGGCATGGAGATTTTCCAACTATTCACTGTGCCTTCCCGTAATACGAATTTATGCTGAGCCCAAGTTGTGTGGATTTATAATTAGACTGAAGCTTCCTCACACCCTTGACAATACATCTTTAATTACCGGAGGAGTTTCATCCATTGCTCTGAGTTGAAACTAAAGTCAATTTAGGGAAAGGACAATGCACCGACTGATCCACCCCCGAAATTACTGAATAGTGGAGTGTGTGCCATATCTCACCGTGGCTCTTGCTGTGGTACCGAGGAAACAACTGCTGAGCACAAGGCACAGAAACAGCCAGCTGGCCATCTTGAACTCCAAACTCATCACGATCCAAGCCGCCCACATATATATCTATAACTTGCAGCTAAACACCACCAAGGTTGGTCTATTTACTTTAATCAACAGGCATATCTTAATGAGTTATTATTTAACATGGGTAGACAGTTGTTTCATCAGAAGGTAATGCTGGCTTCTTTCAAGGTCACCTCGACAATACGTGGCCAACAAACTGACGTTCGGTAAACAGCAACGAAACTTATAGAAAATCGTCCCATTCTCTGTGTATCTAATCTGAGTGGCTATGTTATGGTAATGTCAAGGTGCAAATAAGCAAATATTTTGGCTTTCTTAGTAGCACAGTGAGGAGATCTTATGATGCTGTGGGTTGGATACAAGTCTTTCAGCCAGAAGCTCAGGGTGCAAGTCCCACTCCTGGTTTCGATGGTCGAGGAAGGTGCGCCAAAAGCAATCACGAAGGGTGGGATAAATCAGGAACAAAAACAAAGTTGCTGGAAAAGCTCAGCAGGTCTGGCAGCATTTTTGAAGGAGAAAGGAGAGTGGGATAAATTCCTGGCCAACCATGCGACGGGATGAAACTAGAGCCTCTACCATCATCATCCACAGCTCCAGCTTACAACAGGCATCAAAAGCAGATGTTGCCACAGCTGTTGTGGGTAAGGTGGTTGGTATGGATTAGATTTGTGCCAACAGCACCAATTTTGACCCCCATTCACCTGGGTGAATGTGGGACCAGCCTCCTGAATCTGCCTGTGATGGAGGTTGTGGTGCTGTGGATTAACCTGGGCAGAGAGCACAAGAATAAGTGTACCAGAAAAATCAGTGCAGACCCAAGTAATACATGGCTGAGGGAAGTCTGACAAATGGTTTTCTGTCAAGACATGCGAGACAGCAAATAGAATGGGAGACAGACACCAGAAAAATTTCCCTGGTCGACCCATTGTCTCCGCCTGCTCCTGCCCCACCGAACTCATCTCCACCTACCTAGACTCCATTTTCACCCCCTTGGTCCAGGAACTCCCTACCTACGTCCGTGACACCACCCACACCCTCCACCTCCTCCAGAACTTCCAATTCCCAGGTCCCCAACACCTCATTTTTACTATGGATGTCCAGTCCCTATATACCTGTATCCCCCATGCTGATGGCCTAAAGGCCCTCCGCTTCTTCCTGTCCCGCAGAACGGACCAATCCCCCTCCACCGACACCCTCATCCGCCTAGCCGAACTCGTCCTCACCCTCAACAACTTTTCTTTCAATTCCTCCCACTTCCTACAAAGGGTGTGGCCATGGGTACCCGCATGGGTCCAAGCTACGCCTGCCTCTTTGTAGGTTATGTGGAACAATCCCTCTTCCGTACCTACACTGGCCCTAAACCCCACCTCTTCCTCCGTTACATTGATGACTGCATCGGCGCCGCCTCGTGCTCCCACGAGGAGCTCGAACAGTTCATCCAATTCACCAACACTTTCCACCCCAACCTGAAGTTCACCTGGACCATCTCTAACACTTCTCTCTCCTTCCTGGACCTCTCTGTCTCCATCTCGGGCAACCACCTAGAGACAGATGTCCATTTCAAGCCCACTGACTCCCACAGCTACCTGGAATACACCTCCTCCCACCCACCCTCCTGCAAAAATGCCATCCCCTATTCCCAATTCCTTCGCCTCCGCCGCATCTGTTCCCAGGATGAGACCTTCCAATCCCGCACATCTCAAATGTCCTCATTCTTCAAGGACCGCAACTTCCCCCCCCACAGTGGTCGAGAACGCCCTCAACCGTGTCTCCCGCATTTCCCGGAACACATCCCTCACGCCCCGTCCCCGCAACAATAATCAAAAAAGAATCCCCCTCGTCCTCACATACCACCCCACCAACCTCCGGATCCAACGCATCATCCTCCGACACTTCCGCCATCTACAGTCAGACCCCACCACCAAAGACATCTTTCCCTCCCCACCCTTATCTGCCTTCCGGAGGGACCACTCCCTCCGCGACTCCCTTGTCCGCGCCACACTCCCCTCCAGCCCCACCACACCCGGCACTTTTCCTTGTAACCGCAGGAAGTGCTACACCTGCCCCCACACCTCCTCCCTCACCCCAATCCCAGGCCCCAAGAAGACATTCCACATCAGGCAGAGGTTCACCTGCACATCTGCCAATGTGGTATACTGCATCCGCTGTACCCGTTGTGGCTTCCTCTACATCGGGGAAACCAAGCGGAGGCTTGGGGACCGCTTTGCAGAACACCTGCGCTCAGTTCGCAACAAACAACTGCACCTCCCAGTCGCGAACCATTTCAACTCCCCCTCCCATTCCTCAGATGACATGTCCATCCTGGGCCTCCTGCAATGCCACAGTGATGCCACCCAAAGGCTGCAGGAACAGCAAATCATATTCAGCCTGGGAACCCTGCAGCCCAATGGCATCAATGTGGATTTCACAAGCTTCAAAATCTCCCCTCCCCCAACCGCATCCCAAAACCAGCCCAGCGCAGCTCCACCTCCCGAACCTGTTTTTCCTCTCACCTCAAGCCACACCCCCATCTCCTATCTACTAACATCGTCCCGCCCCCTTGACCTGTCCGTCCTCCCTGGACTGACCTATCTCCTCCCTATCCCCCTACCTACACGCACCTTTACTGGCTCCATCCCGCCTCTTCGACTTGTCTGCCTCCTCTCCACCTATCCTCTCCTCTATCCATCCTCTATCCGCCTCCCCCTCTCTCCCTATTTATTTCAGAACCCTCTTCCCCTCCCCCATTTCTGATGAAGGGTTTAGGCCCGAAACGTCAAGTTTTCCTGCTCCTATGATGCTGCTTGACCTGCTGTGTTCATCCAGCCCCATGCTTGTTATACCAGAAAAATTTATTCAAATTGTCTTGTAAGTTAAACACGCAGGAAAGCACTGGGGCAAAATGGTAAAAAGTAACATTCCTCCTCAGATACAAGTTGATTAATACATAGAATGTACATCCAGATTGAAGTGAAACATTGGAATCAATTAGAAACCAGAGTTTAACTTTCATGTCAGATTGCCCAGATTGGGCTCTTTTCACTGGAAAAAAGGATTAAAAGTTGGCCTCATAGTGATCCTTAAAGTTGTGTAAGGGAAGATCACAAATTGGGTGAGCAGAATATCATTAGGAAGACTGAAGCCACTGTCTTTCAGTCCTCATTTCTGAACCCTCTATTCCAGCCCCCTCCCTGGCCACTGTCTGAGACTGAATCAGACTGTTTATAGCTTTGGGATCCTAGTTGGTCCAGAACTGAGCTTCTGACTCCATGTATTCTGTATCTAGTTCTGCATTTATAACGTTGCCAGTCTCTGCCCTTCTGCTGAAACCCTCCGCCACACTTTTGTTACCTCTAGAGCTAACTATTCCAATGTTCACCTTGTCAATCTACCATTCTCCCTCTTCAAAAATTGAAATTTCTCCCTGGTGCTCAGATTTGTGTAAGTACGAGTGGGAGGTATCTCCATTGGAAGTGGATGGTTAGTTTTTTTTAAACTTTAAAGGTTATTTGATTTAGCAGTTTAGGAATTTAGCTATTTAAAGTATTTCAACAGATAAGTTGTAATATTCTAATGATTTATTCTGAAAAGCACATTCTTGCTGTACCTAATACTGGCTTCAACATTGATTTCTATGGGAAATCATGATTCACTTAAAGTTGTGATTTTCATGAATGCACCCACAACTTTAAATGAGGACCTTCTGGTACATTGAGAATTGCAACAGTATAGTGATATCTTTGTGTGCTCATCAGGCCATACAGGGTGTTGATAAGACTGCACCTAGAGAACTGTGTAAAGTATTATTCACTATAGTTACAGGATGCTGTTAATGTGTTGGAAGCAGTTCAGAGGTTTACTAGATTACTACCTGGAATGAATGGATTGCCTTATGATGAAAGGCTAGGCAGACTAGGCTTATATTCTGTGGAGTGTAGAAGAGTGTAGAAGATAGCTTAATTGAAACATAGAAGATCCTAACAGGAATGGACTGGATGAATATGGAAAGGATGTTCCCCCTGGTGTGAGAATCTAGGACTAGGGGGCGTCTTGGTTTAAAAATAAGGGTTATCCATTTAAGACAGAGATGGGGATTTGTTTTTCCCCTCAGAGGGTTCAGAGTCTTTGGAATTCCCTTCGTCAAAAGGCAGTGGATGCAGAATCTTCAAATATTTTTAAGGCAGAGGTAGATAGATTCTTGATGACCAAGAAGATGAAAGATTATCAGGGGTATGCAGGAATGCAGAGAGGAGGTTAAAATCAGATCAGCCATGGCCTTATTGAATGGGGGAGCAGGCTTGAAGGGCTGAGTGGCCAACGCTTGTTTCTTGTTCGTATGCAGGCTGTATCAGAATCCATAATAGTAATGGTAATGGTTTGATCAGGCTAAAATGACAGAATCCCTAAGTGCAGATGGAGGGTGTTCGGCCAATTGAGTTTGCACTGACCCTCTGAAGAGAATCCCACCCAGACCCACAACCCCACCCCATCCCTGTAACCCCACATTTACCATGCTTATCCCCCTAGCCTGCAAATTCCTGCACGCTACAGGGCAATTTAGCCTGGCCATTCCACCTAACATGCACATCTCTAGACTGTGGGAGGAAACAAGCACTTAGCAGAAATCCACAAAGACACAAGGGGAACATGCAAACTCCACACAGTCACTCAAGGGTGAAATTGAACATGGGTCCCTGGCATTCTAAGGCCGTAGTGCTAACCACTGTACCACCGTGCCACCCTAAGTGACTAAAGATGGCTAACCTTAAAAAAAAATTAATCTAACAGGAATCATCCTCTATCACCAGGAAATAGTAATGTCAATGATTTAATGTGGGAGTTGGGTTTGTCAAGTCATTTCCCATGACCTGGATCCATTGTCCCCAACACCCGTCACCCCAAGAGTAGCAGCTTCCTCGGATCCCCACATACCGTTTCTAGCAGTGATCACTGGACAGTGATCAGGGTCGTGTGGCATTTTTCTGTCTCTCCCCAGGATCATGGAGGTTTTTGTTGCTCCCCAAACCAAATCAGGAAACTGGGCGTGTGAATCACCATCACCCAGTCATGGGGACTTGTGGAGTTGACCACAGTGCCATGTAGATGATTCTATCATTTCTACCTTTGCACAAAGTTGGAGCTAAGACAGCAATGGTTTTGACCAGGTGCCACACGGGATGCTGCTAAATAAGAGCCCATGGAGTCAGGGTCAAGGTACTGGCATAGATAGAGGATTGACTGACTGGCACAGGGCAGAGACTGGGCATGAAGGGGTTTTTTTCAGGATGGTAATCAATGACTAGTGGAGTTCCACAAAGGGACTTGGGAATCCTAGTTCAGGATTCTCTCCAGGTTAACGTGCAGGTTCATTTGGCAGTTAGGAAAGTATATCACTGTTAGCATTCGTTTTGAGAGGACTAGAAATGAAAGCAAAGATGTACTGCTAAGGCTCTGGTCAGAGCACATTTGAAATATTGCGAGCAATTTTGGGCCTCGTATTTGATTCGATTTATTTATTGTCACATGTATCTTGTTACAAATTAATGTGAAAAGCATTGTATAGCATCGCCACTCTCCGATGCCATTTTAATACGTGGAAAAGTAAACCAAAACATAGAATATAAAGGCTGAGAAATGGTGGCCAGGTGCATACCCCCTTCACCACATGGCCGACAGCAGAATGAAAGTCACCAGTCTTCAGTGCCATCTTGCCTGACCTGCATCTAAAGAAGGATGTGTTGGCCTCAGAAGGGTCCGGGGAGGTTTACAAGAATTATCCAGGGATAAAGGGCTTGTCATATGAGGAGCAGTTGAGGATGCTAGGTCTGTACTCAGGATTTAAAAGGATAAACTTGTGGCAAACAGAGAGACTTGGATTGAATGGTTGTAGAGAAGATATTTCTACAAGTAGGAGAGACTAGGATCCGAGGGCACAGCCTCAGAGTGAAGGGACGACCATTTAGAACTGAAGAGATAAAAACCGAAAGAACTGTGGATGCTATAAATCAGGGATGAAAACAAAGTTGCTGGAAAAGCTCAGCAGGTCTGGCAGCATCTGTGAAGGAAGAAGGAAACCCTGAGGAAGGGCCACCGGACCTGAAACATTAACTCTGTTTTTTCCCTCACAGATGCTGCCAGACCTGCTGAGCTTGTCCAGCAACTTTGTTTTTGTTAGAACTAAGGAGGAATTTCTTCAGCCAGAGGGTGGTGAATCTGTGGAACTTATTTCCACAGGAGGAGGTCAAGTCATTGAGTGTATTTAAGACAGAGATAATAGGTTCTTGATTAGCAAGTGGTTCGAGGGTTACAGGGAAAAGGCAGGAGAATGTGGTTGAGAAATGTACCCGCCATGACTTAATGGCAGATTAGACTAGATGAACTGAATGGCCTAATTCTGCTCCTATATCTTATGGATTTATATGGAAAATGACTAAACACATCTTAATGCCTCACTCACAAAGAATTGCAAACCCATTGAATCAGACTTTCTTTCTTCACTCATGGGGCAGCTCCCCCTCTTCAGCACTGCTCATCTCCAGACCCTTTGTTCAAATTGAACTTTTGGCATTAGATCAAAATGGGAAGATGATAAAAGTCAGGGAAGTTCAGGCACAGGGAGGGGTTAAGGGGTACATTAAAATTAATCTTGCAAAGCTCAAAGATACAACAGGCCCATTAACTCACTGACATTAAAACAAAATGATGTTTAAGTAGGCGGCTTTAAACGAGGACTTGCTGCATAAGGGGCCCAGTTAACTGCTGGCTTCAAAGATGGCAAATTCATCAGGCTTTCTACTGTAGATTACAGCTCAAAGGTATGCCTTGCTCAAGCACACACAAGACGCAGTGAAAGAACTAGAAGATTGGAAGTGAATGAGTTGTAATTTGGGATACAGTGAAGGAGAAAAATCATGTGACATCTCCCAATATTTATTTGACACATTGAACAGTCAGGGAATGTTGCCTTTTCAGGTTTAGCTCATCATGCGATTCTCTCTGGCATGTTTTTGTGTCATGTCTGTACTTTATAGAGCTGATTTCTAAACGATATTTTTGACTGCACCTTTAGACTTACCATACACCATCACATATTCCCAATTACCAAAGAGGTGGTGGTGAGTTCAGAACCTGTGTTGTTCATTATTTGCTGACAGATTCTGTTTCAGCACTCAATACAGTAAGCAGGAGAAGTGTCTTCTTTACAACTTTTATACAGGTTGACAAACATCGGGAAACGCTGAACAGGCAACTGCTATTATCTCTAGGAAAGGGAGTTCAAGGTGTTGGCCCATAGAGATCTTTAAAATTATGAAATGAACTTGATAAGAGCAGATATACAAATGTTTTCATTTGACAGGAAGCCAAAACCAGGGGCTGTAAATCTGAAACAAAACAAAAAATGTTGAATAAGCTGTCAGCATCTGAGGAGAAAGCCAGAGTTAATGCTTAAGAGTCCAATACGACTTCTTTAGAACTCTAGAACTTCTCAGCTTTTCTAGCATTTTGTTCTTTTGATTTCAGATTTCCAGCATCTGCAGCATTTCACTTTTATTTTAGGTCATAAGTTTAAGTTGGTTTCAAATATATCCAATGGGGAATTCAGGAAAAACCTCTTCACCCAGAGTATGGGGAGAAGGTGCTCCACTCTTACAAATGGAGTTTTTTTAGAAAAAATTCATTCATGGAGCATTGGCAACACTGGCTAGGCCAGCATTTATTCCCTAGCCCTAGTTGCCTTTGAGAAGGTGGTGGTCCCTGTGCTTTGGGTTGACTCACAATGCCCTTAGGGAGGGAATCCCAGGATTTTGACCCAGTGTCACTGAAGCAACAATATATTTCTAGGTCAGGATGGTGAGTGGCTTGAAGGGGAACTTGCAGGGGGTGGTGTTCCCATGTATCTGCTGCTCTTGCCCTTCTAGATGGAAGTGGTTATGGGTTTGGAAGGTGCTTTCTAAGGATCTTGAGATGAATGGTGTGAATGCATTAAGAAGAAGCTGGATAATTAAACGAGGGAGAAAGGAACACAAGGGTATGCTGGTAGTGTGAGATGAAGTATGTGCAAGAAGAGTCATGTGGAGCAGACACTGAAATAAACCATTTGAGTCAAGCGGCCAATTTCTGTGCAATTTAGAAAGCCTTGTTTAAGGCTACAAGATGTGTCCAAAGTGGCCACTGGCCATTATGTGGATGAAAGCAGTTATTTGCTGTCAGCAAACCTCAGGGCCAGAGTGCAGTCTGTGCTGTCCTGGGAGTGAACTGTTGGAGCAACCAGGAACAAGCCAGATTACTATCCCCCATGAAACAGCAGAAACAGAGGAAGATGAAACAATGGCATATTGGAGCAAGTGCTTTGAATTATGTCTGACTGCCTCCACTCAGTAGAGGCTATTTAAATAAGCACATACATACAAACTGGGAACAAACCATTCAGGGATAACAAGGTGTAGAGCTGGATGAACACAGCAGGCCAAGCAGCATAAGAGGAACAGGAAGGCTGACGTTTCGGGCCTAGTTCTAGGCTATCTCTGAAACAAGCAATTCAGACCCTCCTTGTTATTCGATAAGATCAGAGCTGATCTGATAACTCTACATTCCCTACCTACCCCGATAACCTTTCACCCCCTTGTTTAACAAGAATCGGTCTACCTTTGCCTTAAAAATATTCAAGGATGCAAGATTTTGGTTGCCGTCCCACTGGAAGTAGCCAGCATTATTTAACCCCATGAATGCTTTCTATAGGTAAAGAATATGCGCAGCAGATGTGGGGACAAAATTGTTTTGTTCAACTGGAATTTGTTTTCAATAAGAAATGAACTGATTACAAACACTTTGCTTTCTTTGTTTAAATACAATGTTTCCAAGGGAAGGTAGACCATCAAATGTTCTTGATGGAATCTATAATTTTGGGAATGCTCAACACGAGTATTGTCTAACAACAGCAATTCACCGCTAGTCGAGGTGTTCAACCCATCTCCCAGGTCATGGCAATGTTAAAGATACTCACAAGACATGTCCAAGAATATGCAAGTTATTCCTGATGCCTTGGGTGAAGACATAAAAATTAACCAGCATCACCAAGCACCGATTAAAAGCAAAAAAAAACCCAGAAATTGCTGGAAAAGCTGAGCAGGTCCAGCAGCATCTGTGGAGAGAAATCAGTGTTAATGTTTCGGGTTCAGTGACCCTTCCTCAGAACTCATGGTAGCTAGGAAAAGAATGGTTTTTATACATAAGTTGTGGCAGCGGGAGGAGTAAACTGGAGATAGAAAACAGTTTAACAAAGGATTTAGATAAAGACAGTCTAGAAGAAGGAATACTAAAGGTGACTATTAGTAGCTGACAATAGGTTGCGTTTGGTAGCGGCCCATGTGATGACAAGGCCTGGTGTGTGGGAGTGGGGTGTATGCTGATTAAAAGCACTTACTTCTGATGTTTAGGAAGGCATGATGTGTCTAAGTGCCTTATTGCGTTTCCTTACACAACAGAGGCAGCACGTAGAAAGCATTTTTTAAAATTCATTTGTGGGACATGGGCCAGCATTTATTGCCTAGACGCCCTTGAGAAGGTGAGATAACAAGGTGTAGAGCTGAACACAGCAGGCCAAGCAGCATCAGAGGAGCAGGAAGGTCTGACGTTTCGGGCCTAGACCCTTCTTCAGAAATGGGGGAGGGGAAGGGGGTTCTGAAATAAATAGGGAGAGAGGGGGAGGCAGATAGAAGATGGATAGAAGAGAAGATAGGTGGAGAGGAGACAGACAGGTCAAAGAGGCGGGGATGGAGCCAGTAAAGGTGAGTGTAGATGGGGAGGTAAGGAGGAGATAGGTCAGTCCAGGGAGGACGGACAGGTCAAGGGGACGGGATGAGGTTAATAGGTAGGAGATGGGGTGGGGCTTGAGGTGGGAGGAAGGACACGTTAGGGAGGCGGGGACGAACTGGGCTGGTTTTGGGATGCGGTAGAGGGAGGGGTGATTTTGAACCTTGTGAAGTCCACATTGATACCATTGGGCTGCAGGATTCCCAAGCGGAATATGAGTTGCTGTTCCTGCAACCTTCAGGTAGCATTGTTGTGGCTCTGCAGGAGGCCCAGGATGGACATGTCATCTGAGGAATGGGAGGGGGAGTTGACATGGCTTGTGACTGGAAGGTGCAGTTGTTCAGTGCGAACCGAGCGTAGGTGTTCTGCAAAGCGGTCCCCAAGCCTCCGCTTGGTTTCCCCGATGTAGAGGAGGCCACAACGGGAACAGCGGATGCAGTATACCACATTGACAGATGTGCAGGTGATCACCTGCTTGATGTGGAAAGCCTTCTTGGGGCCTGGGATGGGGGTGAGGTGTGGGGGTGAGGTGTAGGGGCAGGTGTAGCACTTCCTGTGGTTGCAAGGAAAAGTGCCGGGTGTGGTGGGGCTGGAGGGGAGTGTGGAGCGGACAAGGGAGTCACGGAGAGAGTGGTCCCTCCTGAAAGCAGATAAGGGTGGGGAAGGAAAAATGTCTTTGGTGGTGGGGTCGGATTGAAGATGGCGGAAGTGTCGGACGATGATGCGTTGGATCCGGAGGTCGGTGGGGTGGTATGATTCTCCAGCATCTGCAGTTCCTACTAGCCCTTGAGAAGGTGGTGGTGAGCTGCCTTCTTGAGCCGCTGCAGTTCACCTGCTGTGGGTTGACCCACAATGCCCTTAGGGAGGGAATTTCAGGATTGTGGCCCAGTGACACCGAAGGAACAGCGATATGTTTCCAAGTCAGGATGTTGAGTGGCTTGCGGGGGAACTTGCAGGTGGTGGTGTTCCCATTGGCTGTGAAGTGCTTTGGGTCATTAGCGGGATCATAGAATCTTACAGTGCCAGGTCATTTATAGCTTGTTGCATGTGTGCCAACTTCAAAAAAAGCTACCAATGCAGACACAATGGGGCAAATGGCCTTCTTCCACAGTCTAATAATTCTGCAAATTTAGTCATCAAGTTCTGCAAATGAAGTTTTCAGGTACGTCATAACTGCCTTTTTTGAAGCTGTCCTAAATTTAAGTTCATTAATCAGGGTGTGTCTAAGGGTGAAGTTAACTTTGTGAACACCACTTTGACAAGCACAGTTGGTACAACATGTTCATTTTATTCAGTTTGGTTTATGAGGTAGGTATGGCTGCAGATCTGGATGGAATTGCTGACAGTTCTCATCTGATATTGGAAAAACGCTCAAAACACAAGACAGCAGCAAGAGAAAGTCATGCCAAGTAGCCTTGTATAATAAAAGCATCTCCCTGCTCCTGCAGCCTATGCCTGCTGTAAGTAAACAGCTCCACAAATAACTCTCACTTATCCAAATAAGTGTTCACAGCTGAGAGTTTCTCAGGCTTGAGATTAGTTTGAGTTCTGAGGCGCAGTCACCTGCTGCTCACATATTCCCTATTTATCTTCAGTTGTCAGGTGCCCTCAGATTACATTTGCCATCTTGGAACATCAATACTTACAGGGGAGGCGATGGAAGAACGTCAGGATTAATATAAATTTGATGGGAATGTATCTCCCCTCCCATCATGTGAGTTAATTTTGCACCTGTCCACTCCCAGATCACACCACTTACCCATTCAGCTTCCCCCTAACCCCACCTCCCAACAGTTACAAACTTATTATGATGGCACTTCAAGCCCTATATTCACCCTACTGCAGGACCAGCCCAAATGTTTCTGAGACAGTACTGTAATCTTGTCCTGACACACTCAGCAACAGACCTGGTCAGTCCAGATGCAGCAACAAAGATGCAATCACAAATCAAGGTCAAGGCTAACCTTACATCAATCACTTCAAAGTTAAACAGACTACTCAAAGCTTGCAGTCTCCTGTCACAGTGTGACTTCTGCCTGTACGGGACAGGTGAGCTATCTGAGTCACACATAATACTGTCCACATAGTCAAGAATCTCCAAATCAAACTACTGAGAGATTCACTATCAGTGGATGTCTTTATGGGCATGTTGGGCGCTGTTATGGTGCAGAGAGTGTCTGTCTGCAATGCTCCAGGCACCATGAATATGGGACAAAAACAAAGTTGCTGGAAAAGCTCAGCAGGTCTGGCAGCATCTGCAAAAGAGAAAACAGAGTTAACGTTTCGGGTCCGGTGACCCTTCCTCAGAACAGGCCTGCTGAGCTTTTCCAGCAACTTTGTTTTTGTTCCTCATTTACAGCATCCACAGTTCTTTTGGTTTTTACCATGAATATGGAGCAGGCTGATGGACCAGTTTATGTTTTCTTGCCCATCACTTTGATGTATTTGAACCCAAACTCTTCCAGCAACAGAGTCAGGGAGCTTAAGGTGTGCAAAGCCAAGACCAGTGGAATGTCAGGTACGAACAGGGGCATTACTGGAGTTATAACCAGTGAACACTGCAAAGAGGACAGGGAAACTTTCCAGGACTGCCCCACCTACTGGTTTGCAGCATTATTGCAGGCAACAATCTCGGTGCCGAGGTTTAGCTGTTATTGCATGCTCTGAAAGATAATTCTCTGCCAGGTCCCAGCACTAGGACAATGTGGGAGAGAGAGTTTGTAAATCTCTCATCACCAGGTAGACACACCTCCCCCACTCTGCCCCAAATGCAAATATAATCATAGCACCGTTCAGAAGACAAACTTCAAACTATATTTAACAACAGAAAACAATGTTTAAATACCATCCTTTAAGAGGTTACGGGTGAAAAGAGGTTTAATGGAAATGGCTCCCTGAGACCAATAACCTGATGGTAAAAACCCCTCTGGCCTGGGAACTCACCATTCCATCCCCTCTGGGATCTGGGTTTGAATTGAGTCCAGGCTGAGGAAATGGGAAGATAGAGTGATTCCTACTGGAGTTCACTGGCTAGTCCTGTCTATTGCAGAACAGACGTGAGACGTCTGCCAATAGTAGAGGCCTCCCCATCTAACTACATCAGAAATATTGGAACCAACACTATGGACATCAGCTGGAGGCTATGTCTAGTGTACCGAAGGTTGATTGCAGAAGTGGAACAGGAAGGGAACAGGAACTCAATGCGGGAAGATTCAGACAATAATAACGAGACAGAGGTTAATAACCTGTAGTTCATCACCTCTAACACTATGTGCCGTCCCATCACACCATGGGTACAGGACCCATTTGACACCCCATAATGCAACTGGGAAAAGTCTGATAAACTGTTGCACCACTGAGTCAAACAAACCACAAACCCTCTCTGTGAATGTAACAGAGAGACAAATGATGCTGCAAGTCAGCACAGGGACCCCAAGTCCCCATTCCCCAGTCAGTACCAAGGTGCTGGCTGTCGAGCTGGCTGAAAGGCAAACTGGAAGCATGTGAGTTTGTTGGCTGAACACCAGTAACCAACATGATCAGCAGTTTCTCTTCCCACCGGTTTCATGACTGCAGGAGTCCCAGACTGCCGTATGCAGTGGTTATAGAAATGCCACCATCCTCCTTCAGGAAAGGAGGACAATTTGAAGTCTGTCTACCAGAATCACCACCACTCCATCTCCCTCTACGTCACCAACAGCAGCTCATGGTCACTCAAATCACAGGTAATCAAGAATTTCAGTCTCCATTTCATTTTCACTTCCTTCTGACGGTGGATACTCTTCCTCTTCATCTTCATCTTCCTCATCCTCAGCAGATTCAGAATCTTCTCTCCCCTGTGTGACCAATGGCTTCTTTCTTGAAGAGGGTGAAACTAAATGCAAAGTGAAGGAAAAACTCATTAACAGGAATGTGGAGTCAGTCTCACACAGTGGCTGAAGTGATGACCTATAACCTGTTGTTCTGGCCACCCCACCGTGTAGGTGGAGGTGACCATTATCCAGGTCACCCACAAACGCACCTGTATGTAAAAGGAATACTTTCCACTGACTCTCTGCATCATGCCCAGGTTACAACCAAACTCAGATGGCACGTGTCAAAGCTGAGCAGATTTCACTGAACCCGGAATATGTAAGGGCAGGGGAACAATGTGCTGAGAAAGGTGCTGTCACAATGGGAGCACAGATGGCATGCAACGCACACACAAGGTCTGGAGGAGTTGGTCAGAGTTAGAGGGAAATGGGAAGACGGCAGCCAGAGGAGACTAAGCCTAACCCTAACCGAGAGGTGTTAATCTGTACAGATTTCTTTTCAGCATGCACACTGGCTTCACCTGCTTTGTTCTTGTGCCAGACTTCTTTAATCATGTTAGACATCCGGTCCCGGAGCTCATCGTTGGTTTTCGGCAGACACCACCCATCTCGCTCAGAACATGTCGTCTCTTTGCCCTCATTGCGATGAATTATTTTTCTTAAACTGAAATGGAAGACCAGCCAGAAGGGGACAATTAGAACTGTTTCAAAAATGCCGTTGCTGAGTGGCAGAACCTGGACTGTATGTGCTCTGCCGAATGCAGTCTGCATATCCTGATCTGGACATCTCTATCTGTCCTGTACCCTCTGGTGAACCTCGCAGTAGAAATAAACTGGTTGCTGACAAAAAAAAAGAATTTCAATTTATAATTGCACCTTTTCATATTCGGCGTCTGTTGGAATACTGGTTCAATTCTGGTTTCCCTGCTATACGAAGGATGTGAAATTTCAAAGGGTTCAGAAAAGATTTACAAGGATGTTGCCAGGGTTGGAGGGTTTGAGCTAAAGGGAGAAGCTGCATTGGCTGGGGTTATTTTTCCTGAGGTGTCAGAGGCTGAGGGGTGAAAAAAATCATGAGGGACATAGATGGGGTAAATAGTCAAGGTCTTTTTTCCAAGATAGAGGGTCCAAAACTAGAGGGCACAGGTTTAAAGTGAGAGGGGAAAGATTTAAAAGGGATGTAAGGGGCAACTCTATCACACAGAGAGTGGTGCGTGTATGGAATGAACTGCCAGAGGAGGTGGTGGAGGCTGATACAATTACAACATTTAAAAGGCATCTGGATGGATACATGAATTGGACAGTGTTTAGAGGGATATGGGTCAAATGCTGGCAAATGGTACTAGATTAATTTAGGTATCTGATTGGCATGGACAAGTTGGACCAAAGAGTCTGGTTCCATGCTGAACACCTCTACGACTCTCATTTTCAAGTCAAGAGTCACATCCACATATTCCATCTGTCTCTGCCAATACAATCTGAGACTGCTGATAGGTTAGTGCTGAGGGAGCCCCGCACTGTCGGAGAGTCAGTGCTGAGAGAGTGCTGCACTGTCGGAGGGTCAGTGCTGAGGCAGTGCCGTATTGTCAGAAGGTCAGTGCTGAGGGAGTGCCGTACTGTCAGCGGGTCAGTGCTGAGGGAGTGCCGTGCTGTCAGGGGGTCAGTGCTGAGGGATTGCCGTGCTGTCAG
>JAHRHZ010000036.1:4800271-4834178 GCA_024137785.1 Ginglymostoma cirratum
GGGGGGTGGGGGTGTTTATTGGGGGTGGGGGTGTTTATTTAAGGGTGGGGGTGTTTATGGGGGGTGGGGGTGTTTATTGGGGGTGGGGGTGTTTAATGGGGGGACGCTCTCACCCGGGAAACCCCCTCCTCTCCCCCCAGGGTCTCCAGCATCTTCCGTCGATCGCGAACGGCCCCCGGATACTCGGCGCAGACCAGCCGCTTGTCCGGGTTAAACCGGAGCCTGACCGCCGTGGCCTGAGCTCCGGGGCCTGGCGCTGACCACCGGCCGCACTCAGACTCGGCGCCCGGCTCCATCCTCCCGCCGCTGTGTCTGTCAACATCCGGTCCCACTCCCAACCGCCTCCGACTGGAGAGCATCGGGACAAACAAAGAGTCCGGGCAGCAACAAAGGTTGTGCTTCAAGCTGCTGCTCAGACTAAATTACACAAATGTGCAATAATAGTGTATTGTTTTTTATATGTATGGACTTTTTAAAATCATATTAGTGATAATTCTAGTCGTTTCCTATAGAGAGTTTGGTAATATATCCAATATCTAGAAATATTAATAAACATTTTGTTTTATATATGTGACATAATAGGTACTGCAGATGCTGGAGAATCCGAGATAACAAGGTGTGGAGCTGCCTGCTGTGTTCATCCAGCTCCACACCTTGTTATCTCTTGTTTTATATATGTGTCATTTCATTAATGTAACGTTCTTGTATAGCCATCGTATACTGTGTTTCTCAATAATCTTCAAGGAGAGTCCAGAATATTTAGTTATGATCATTTTGTGGATTAATTGCTATTTATTTTAAGCAGAAAATCTAGTCAGCCACAGTGTAGCTCTCAAGTCAGAGCTACACTGACAATTACCAGAAAAAAGTAAAATTTCAATGGAAAATAGGGACGCTTTTAGTATTTGCTTTCTTATAACCGCAGAGAACATATACCTTGAGAAGTTTTCTGCTATTCCTATCAGAGAGGTTTTGTAAATAGATCAGACATATTCTGAGATGTTAAGTAAAAAAATTTATTTAGTTTGAACTGCTGTGGTCCTTGGGTGTAGGGACACCCATGGTTCTGTTAGGGAAGGAGTTCCGGGATTATGATTTAACATAATAGAAAAAACAGCAATATATTTCCAAGTTAGGACACTTTGTGACTTGGAATGCAACTTGCAAGTGGTATTGTTCCCATGTACCTACTATCCTTGTCCTTCAAGATGTTAAAGGCTTGAAGGTGGTGTTTAAGGAGCCTTGGTAAATACTTGCACTAATCTTGTAGATGTTACACACTGATGCTACTGTGCCACTGTAGTGTAGTGCCAATCAAGCAGGCTGCTTGTGTCAAAGTGTTGTTAGAGTTGCACTCTTCAAGACAAATGGGGAATTTTCCATCTCACTCCTGACTTGTGCCTTGTAGTTGAACAGGCTTTGGGGAAACAAGCTGCTCCTCAAATTAAATTACACATCTGTACAATAATAATGTATTGTTTTTATATGTATTGACATAATTTTTATCATAGTACTGATAATTCTAGCAGGGGGTTTGCTTTCCCAGGATTCCTAGCCTCTGACATACTTTGTAACCACAATATTTATATGGCTAGTCGAGTGTTTCTGGTCAATAGTAATCCTCAGGATGTTGATGGTGTGGACTCAGTGATCATAATGCCGGTGAATGTCAAGGGGCGAAGGTTGGATTCTCTCGTTAGAGATGATCATTGTCCAGAAGTTGTATGGCACAAATACTACTTGCACTTGTCAGACCAAACTTTGACATTATCCTAGACTTCCTGAACTTGGATATGGACTGCTTCAGCATTTGTAGAGAAGCATTTAAACTATGTGGTAATTTTCTTTGTTTAATAATCCATTCCTGGGACCCCATTATCAGTTCAAGATAATACATGCTTCAATGTCTTATTAAAATCTTTGAAACAGAAAGCAAATTAAACTATGTTCTAGTGAAATAAGCAGTTTGATCTAACTTGTTTATCTTCACAAAAAAACGATGCACAATTATAGTCAGATGAACACTTATCAGCTCATATTTGAGACCTCCAAGGATGGAATGTGACAACTATTCAATTTTCAAACACAGCTCCCTTGATACAGGGCCTCACCCTGCTGCCTACAATTTTGGATCACTGTGCTCAGATTCCAGATCGGGCACGTGTAGGCTCAACCTTAGAAGGATATTTACACTGTGTATGAGAACTTAGATACAATGATTAGGAGAGGTAAATAAATTAAAACCAATAGACAGTTGCAAGTGTGGAGGGTAGCCCTTTATTAAATCACTGCGCAATATTCATCATCAACTCAACTTTGAACCCCCACCCCCCCAAAAAAAATACTGAGTCTGAGCAGGCAGACAAACCCTCCCCTTTCCACTGACCACCCCACCCTCTGAAAGACAGACAAATTTGGCAAGAGAACACTGAACACCACCTCCTCGCTTCAAATGGTGAGTCAGGGTCTCTTGCTCAAATCCATGAGCAGTTCTGCCCCCAGTCTCTGGCTTGATTTCCATTGGCGAGTATCTTCAAGAGATTAAATCATCACAGCTTGGGAGGCAAAGACTGAAAAAGTCAGGGTAAAAGTAAGGAGGTTTGAAATCACGGCACTGTTTCATTATTTAAAGTCCTGATACAAAGATCCTGTGGGGAAGTTGGTCCAGCCTATATTTTTCCTTTTGAACACCAGAAGAGAATTCATCAGTTTGTACGATGAACGTCTTTAAGGTCACACCTCCAGCCCAACTGAAGAGGAGCAGTCCGATTGGGTCAGCAGCAAGCATTTGAAGGGGAGGGAGTATAAAAGGTTCCAATCAGATGTTCCGTCATACCTGGGTGGCCATCATCTACAGACATACCATACGTACAACATAATGTAGTGCAAAACATGAAAGACAACTTATTTGTTCACAGTTACACAGGGATTTGATGTCAAGTTTTTTTTTGCATTTTTTTTCCCTCTTGGGATATATAAACATTCCACTGAAGGGATCACGTGACCCTTAACTGGATTGTACCTTGTTATATGACATGCTTACAAAGCAAAGCAGGCATTAACTGCTCAGAATAATACTGACTACTTTTCTTTAATTCCCCACCCACACCCCCCATTAATTCTGGTCATGATGCGTTCCGTCATAGTCCATTATGCTGAGCTGCCTGACACTTTCTGGACTGGACACCTGCAGTTTCATGGGTCCGAGAGAGTCTCCCAGCTCCACACTGTACTCTGTTTTGAGGGAGTCAAAGAGGCTGTCCATCTTGGGCCGCTCGTTGTCACACTGGCTCTCGCTCTTGTTCCTGAACAGCTCGCGGGCACGCATCCCAAGGAGACTCTTGGAGCTGGGGTAGGACCCGACTGTGACTGGGGCGGTGGGCTGCTCCAGGAGGTTCAGACTCAGGGCTCCTTGACCTCGCCCCCCTTGCTCGGCAACCATCAGGGCAGGCTGTAGCTTTCTTTCGGGAGACCGGTCAGTCGAGGTGCTGGGGTCCACAGGGGGCTTCGCTTGGTGGCTAGTGCTCTCTGTATCTGGGCTCTCGTCAAAAGCGTCAGAAATGGCACCAATGTTTTCAGACCTATTTTGTTAAAAAGAAACAGAAAAAGGGATTAGGACAGCAAACATGTTTTAGTTAGTGCTCTGCAAGCTTGATATGGATTTTGTGGCATAAATTTTGCAGGGTCACAAGTCACCCGACACTAGGTTAGAGTCCAACGGGTTTATTTGAAATCACAAGCTTTCAGAGCACTGCTCTGAAATGACTTCACCTGATGAAGGGGCAGCGCTTTGAAAGCTTGTGATTTCAAATAAACCTGTCGGACGATAACCTGGTGTCATGCGACTTCTGACTTTGTCCACACTGCAGAGGCACACTTCAGGTCTATACCTGGGTTTGTGATTTGTAAGACTATCTTCTCAACTCACTTTATACAGTCCTATCAGAACTGTCCATTCTTTTTCCCTTTATATCAAATTTTCATTTAAAATGCATACTTTATTTACATAGCACTTACAACATGGATAAATGTGGCATTGCAGAGTCATATTGGACTCGAAATGTTTACTGTTTGTCTCCACACAGATGGTGTCAGTCTTGCTGGTTTTTTTTTCCAGCAGTTTGTGTTTCTTATTTAACAAAGATGTTAAGGCTGAGATTGCATATGGGGCCATATTTGTATGTGGAGTGATAGGAATACTTATCATCCCATGAGATAGTCTTTGCGGTGTCTATTATATTTATAATTTAGACTTTGGACTGACTAATTTCCACATCAAATACATGTTTACTTTAACACACATCAGAATCCATGTAAAATACAAGCTACAACACTGGAATCTAGTTGGGAATTTCTTCATTTGGGGATCATGCTACTAATTTTAGTTTGTTACAATCCCTGCCATAACATCTTGGCTACTATTTATCGTTCAAAGATATTCAAAGGATTTACAAGGATGTTGCCAGGGTTGGAGGGTTTGCGCTATAGGGAGAAGCTGAATAGACTGGGGCTATTTTCCTTGGAGTGTCGGAGGCTGAGGGGTGACCTTCATAGAATCCCTACAGTGCGAAATAGGCTCTTTGGCCCAACAAATCCACACCGAACCTCGGAGCGTCCCACCCAGACCCATCTCCCTATAACTCACCTAATCTACACCTCCCTGAACACTACGGGCAATTTAGCATGGTCAATCCACCCAGCCTGCACATCTTTGGACTGTGGGAGGAAACCCACGCAGACACCGGGAGAGCGTGCAAACTCTACACAGACGGGTGCCTGAGGCTGGAATCGAACCCGGGTCCCTGGCACTGTGAGGCAGCAGTGCTAACCACTGTGCCACCCTTATACAGGTTCATAAAATCGTGAGGGGATGGATAGGGTAAATAGACAAGGTGTTTTCCCCAGGGTAGGGGAGTTCAAAACTAGAGGGCATAGGGTTAAGGTGAGAGGGGAAAGATTTAAAAGGGACCTAAGGGGCAACTTTTTCATGCAGAGGGTGGTGTGTGTATGGTACAGCTGCTAGAGGAAATGGAGGAGGCTGGTACAATTACAGCATTTAAGAGGCATCTGGATGGGTACATGAATAGGAAGGGTTTAGAGGGATATGGGACAAATGCTGGCAAATGGGACTAGATTTATTTAGGATATCCGGTCGGCATGGACAAGTTGGACTGTGCTGTATATCTCTATGACTCTATGTAGAATCCTTATAGCTGTCAATCTGAACCATATTAGGACTCCAGGATGTGGTGTAAAAGAACAGCATGTCAACTCGGTGTATCACCCAAGAGTCACCCCAATTTAGTTTAGAGGACAAAAATATCTCACATGTCCTCTATAGGCCGAGGTGTTCTTTCTGCTCCCGCTGGCTTCTCTGGAGGTCCTGCCTGTTCCAACTTGCTGTAAAGTTCCAGGATTTCACATTGTAGAGTTTGCGTTATGCGTTTCTGGGCTTCATAGCGGCTTTCTGCTGCCTGCAGCTCTCCACTGGAAAACAAACAGACTCAGGGACGTTCAGTTACAGCTGAATGCCACCCAGTTCCCAAAAACTACAGCCTAACCACATGGGTATTTCCGTTCTTCCACAACGGTAATGCTGAGGAAACAGTCAATCCATTCTTTAAACAACAGGCATCACAGAATCCCTGCAGTGTGGAAGCAGGCCATTCAGCCCATCAAATCCATACCAATCTTCTGTACAGCATCCCACCCATACCAACTCCCTGACCCTATCCCTGTAACCCTGCATTTCCCATGGCTAATCCTATTAGCCTACACATCCCTGAACACTATGAACAATTTAGCACGGCCAATCCACCTAAACTGTACACCTGTCGACTGTGGGAGGAAACCGGAGCACCCGGGGGAAACCCATGCAGACATGGGGAGAATGTGCAAACTCCACACAGACAGTCGCCCGAAGGTGATATCGAGCCTGGGTCCCTGGCGCTGTGAGGCAGAAGCGCTAACCACTGAGCTTCCATGCTGCCCAAAAGGATGGCCAAAAGGTTAAATAATGCACCAAGCCCCTTACCCACCCCATGCCAAACACTTGCCCACCATACCTGGCCATGTTTTTGACATTTTCCAGATATTTCTTTTGCTCAAGAAAAAGGTGCTCTTTCTTTGTCAGCTGGTTTTCGAGCTCCGTTATGCGGCGCTGCGATGCCTCCAATCTCTGGTTTTGCTGCTGAATGCGGTGCTTCATCTTCTCCCTCTCTCGGACTAAAGAAATCTGTAGCATCTCCGCCTCCGCTGCCTGAACAAATTGATGAGGGCAGATGATGCACTTAAATACAGGGACCTTCTATACCCATCAGCAGAACTTCCCTCTGTTATGTTCATGCTGACTGACAATTGAGTCAGAGCGAGATACAAGTTGGCGCATGACCTTTTTTTGTGTGCCCACTTGAACAGACTGCTCAACATCTCAGCTGAGGGGCTACCCCACAGTTAAAAAAACATTTACCATATTTATAATGGAATTAGCCTATGTAAACTTATCATGCTGTAATTATACCCTCCTACCAGTGGAAGCAGGGCAGCACTGTTGAGAACATGTAGTCACAGAATGACTATACAATAAAAGCTTGATCCACTAAATATGTATTCAGGAACACAGAAAGCGATGTTGATGAAGCTAGACAAAGGGAGGAGGGCTCAAGTGCAGCATAGCACTGGTAATGTGTCCGATCAAGTGGCACAACTATGTTGCTAATACCAGATAACGATTATAAATAAAAACTGAATTAAATCTACTGTGTCTTAGTCCGATGTCGCACTACACCAGGTTATAGGCCAAAAGGTTTATTTGAAACTTATTACTCGACTTCACCAGATGAAGGGGCAGTGCTTCAAAAGCCTGCGATTTCAAATAAACCTGTTGGACTATAACCTGGTGTTGTGCGACTTCTGACCTTGCCCACCCCAGTCCAACACTGGCACCTCCATATTGTGTCTTAGTCCAATTAATAATTTGCATTTATATAGCTTCTTAAACGTGGTAAAAGAAGTCCCAAGGCACTTCGCAGGAACACAAGACAAAATTCAACACCACGGCGTATGCTCAGGCAGGTCAAAGAGGTATGGTTTAAGGAGTGACTCTGGAGGAACAGACAGGGTGGACCTAGACAACTGAAGGGATTTCCACCAACGAGTGGGGAGGGAGATCAGGATGTACAAGAGACCAAAATCAGAGATCAGAGTTGATAGGCTAGAAATGGTGAAAAAAAATAGGGCAGAACAACATATGGAGGGATTTGAACGCCAAGATGAAGATTTCAAAAATCAATTAAGGATTTTTCACAGTTTAATATGCTTCATTTAGTCTAGAAACCCATTTTCAACTTTACAGGGGATTGAATTGTAAAATCGTAGCGTAAGATCACTATAACTTCTAAGTACTATTCTTACAGATTTGACTAGTATTCCCAATGATTTTTCAGTTTCAAATAGAATTCCTGAACGTGAATGACCAGTGGCTTAAACACACAAACTTTCAATGCTTTGCGATTATGCTTACCTTGGCAGAGCCCATCTGAGAGTGCAGTAACTTCTCCATATGTAGCTCATTCACTTCGCTTAGGAGTAGTAGCTGCTTGTTCAACCATTCCATTTGCTGCTGTACAGACTGCGTGCTGGTGAACTAGGAATAATTCAATAAAGCAATCAGCCTTTGACTGGCACACTTAGGGCCCTAAAGAATGACAACAGACATTGGAGAGTAATCTTTTAAATTTCCCCTGAGATCCCTGCTAGCAAAGAACTGTGCAACATGCATCAGATAGCACTGAACCAACAGTATAGAGGAAGATTTACTTTGTATCTAGCCCCATACTGTAACTGTCCTAGGGGTGTTTGATGGGGACAGTGTAAAGGAAATTTTACTTCCAGTTTTACAAGAATAAAGGCAGTTTTAATTTCAGTTTAAAAGTGTAGAGAGAGCTCTACTCCGTATCCAACCCTGTGCTGGATGTATGGCCATTGAGAAACCGAGCAGACACCCACAATTTTGACGGTTATTAGCATGGGCTTGGAATGGAATGACAAAGTGCTGGGTGTGTAACAGTTTGCATAGGTTTAATGTGCAAAGTGAGATGAGAGAGGAATCTTCAACTATAAACCACACATCTGAAGAAGTGGTGCCAACTGCATGTCAATTTAGGCCAGTTCAGAGCTTTAAGCAGATGGTCATTTCCCTCACCTTCTCAGTCATCTGGTTCAGCAGATATGCAGTGTTACAGGCTTTGTTATTGGCCTTCTGTAGCTCCAGCTTCAATTCCCCAATCATCTTCTGACAATCCTGTAGTTTATTCTAAAAGGAAAAAAGGTCCAATACTCAGAGTTTGGTGGAAATTAGACAAACTAAGAAAGAATCCACAAAGGCCATTAAGCCCATCATTCCTGGTCCTGGCACAAACTTGGTTAAAGCATGTCCTCAAGAAACAAGAGACCCCGGGTTCAGCAGTGATCTATTTAACTTAGGAATATCAGACGAATCTGTGAATTAAGCAATGTAAGTGGGAGCAGAATCAATCACAAAGCATTATTACAAAAAATTGAAAGAGAATATCAGATAATTACATAAACAGACAAAATTTGCAGGTAGTAGTTAAAAGACGGAAATGGGACTAGCTGAGTGGTTTTAAAAGAGCTGGTGCAGACATAATGGGCTGAATGGGATTCTTCCGCATTGTAACGTTGTAGAATTTGATGTATATTGCACCCAACCATGAACTCTGTCACATCTATTATTGTCTCTAATGTGTAAGCGTTATCAGAATTTACACCTCTATGATATGGATACCCTCCAGAGGCATCTGGACAAAAACACTCTCTCTCTCGAGCAAGCACTTTCACTGCAGGAATTGCAGTAGCTCATCGCTATCTTCAAGGCCAATTAGGAATGAGTGTTTGTAATATAAAACTGTGAACTAAAATCTCATAGGAGTACATGAACTCTGTAAAATACAGAGTCACTGGAATTTCATTGGTTTGTAAACTTTGACTGATTAGGTGGATGGTACGCAAAATGTAAGAATATTTTACAGCATGGAAAGAGGCCCTTTGGCCCATCTTGTTTGTGCTGGTCATCAAACGTTCATCTGTTCTAATCCCATTTTCCTGCAGCCTTTCATGCTATGGCGATGAACCACAGGTCAGAGCTTCAGCTCCAGTTCTTACCAAATGTAACAGAAGAGAAAGGTGCCTCAAACGTCCAGTTTATACACCCCTCCCCCAAGCCGGCTTCTTTAAATTCACCCAATGGGAAAACAGCTTCTGCCAATGAGCTGTGCTGTACCTGCAACTCTTGACAGCTGGCACGATAGTCACCTCGCTCCTTCTGTAACTCAGCGATCTGGCTGTTGAGATGCTTGACAATCGATTCCTTCTCTTCTCGCAGCAGCCGATACTGGTTCTGCTCAATGAACAAACTGTGCTTGAGAGATCCAATGTCCAATTCCTGGAGTTTCAGCTGGTCCTTCTGCACACAGAATTGACCACAAGAGGGACAGAGGCTTAGGTTGTTCACAGCAGCGAAACATAAACTTCATTTTGTCCTCAATCAATGAAGGAAGCTGTAACCTCAAATCTTCTGTCCACATACCCCATATAAAATAAAGCTCCGAAAAGCTTCTGAACTTGCTGCTATTCATTTCCTCCAACAATGAGGTGCCAAAGGCCCATATTTCATAGATCATAGAGTGCCTACAGCATGGAAGCAGACCACTTAGCCCATCAAGTGACCCTCTAAAGAGCATCCCCTTTGAAACCCACCAGCTATCCTAGCCCTATAACCCTGCATTTCTCATGGCTAATACACCTAGCCTGAATATCCCAGGATACGATGGGCAATTTACCACGGCCAGTCCACCTAATCTGCACATCTTTGGAATGTGGGGGAAAACCGGAGCAGCTGGAGGAAACCCACCAAGACACGAGGCAGGGAATGTGCAAACTCCACACAGACAATTGCCCAAGGATGGAATTGAACCCAGGTCCCTGACACTATGAGGCAGCAGTGCTAACCACTGAGCCACCGCACCGCGCCCAGTGGAAACTGGAACCCTGATATGGTCAGGCTGCTAAGATAAGGGAGAGGCAAAAAAAAACACATGTAGCCAATGTGCACAGAGCAAGATCCCAAAAACAAATCGAAGAAATAACTAGATGAGCTATCTTTGTCACAATAACCAGGTCATCAGGAGGGCACCTTCTTCTTTCAATAACCCCAAGGGATCTCTTGTATCCACTTCAACACTCATTGATTTAACATTTAGAAACAGAGGAAACCCTCCCAATCATACATATTAACCGGGAGTAGACCATTCAGCCCCTCAAGCCTGTTGCACCATCCAATAAGATCATGGCTGATCTCACTACGCTGCATTCTCTCTCACTCCGATAATCCTTCACCTGCTTGCTTAACAAGAATCTATTCAGCTCTGCTGAAAAAAATTCAAGGACTCTGCTTCTACCACATTTTCAAGAACTCACAACCCTCTGAGAAAAAGAAGCTCTCCTGCATCTCTGTCTTAAATGTCCCAGAGTTCGAGCTTCTCCCACAAGAGGAAACATCCATTTCACAGGTGTCCTGTCAACACCCCTTAGGATTATGCATGTTTCAATCAAGTTGCCTCTTCCGTTTCTAAACTCGAGTGGATGCAAGCCTAGGTGTCCAGCCTCTCCTCATAAAACATACGCTTATTCAATCCCAGAGAAAGATGAATAAAGAGGGCAAAGGGAAAACAGAAGAGAGTCGTGAGGGTTTCTTTTTAACAGACGCCTTACAAACATTGTCACAAATGAAGCTGTTGGAACCTACAGTGAGCCTTTCCATGGATGTCCAACAAGGTAATGCATTATAATTCTATACTTAAAGCCTCACCATAGCTAAATTTTGTTCCTCCAGTGCAGTTGCTTTGAGAATTTTGCGCAGCAGACGCCTATTCCGAACAGCATGTTGCTCTCTCTTGTAGCGTTCGTATAGTAGCTGGTTGTGCAATAAAATTAGTTGATTCCTAAGCCTTTGTAGCTCATCCATGGGGACAGAACCTGAGATCAATTGAACAGTGTTAGAAATTGCTTCAAAAAAAAAAACCCATCTTGTTTTGCTGCATTATGAAAATAACAACTTGCCCTGACCTCAAAAAACTGCCAAAAGACCCAGCCATTCCCTGTGCATCAGCTACAAACAACCTGCATTTAAATAGCACTCCATCGCACTTCACAATTTATCAGACGCAATCTGACACAGGGCAATTTCACAGGAGGAGAGAGGAGGGGAAAGAGAATTCCACCATAGGCACATTCACAAATGTTGAGGCAGTGCAGAGTCAGTGTGAAAGACCAAAATGTGCTAAAGCTCTTGATTTATGAGGGGTGTGACCACATCCTGGAACCATGGAGTTCACTGTGGATCATCTTGGTGTCCAGCAGCTCCTATATGCTGCAGCTGCAACACATCACTCAACCTGCCATCTGCACCATACTTTAAGTTATTAGTCACTCTAGTACCCATGCACTTTACACTTGTAATTATTTTTAGTGCACAGAATCAATCTTCTGCCTAACAAGCCAATTGCAAGACAAGTAAAGACTAGAGACCTCAACACAAACTGAAGATCCTTATTTTTAATTTAAAAAAAACTGTGAATACTCAACAACCCTAATCTCTGATCAGTTTGTGTGTTTTGGTAAAAACAAGCAAACACCGTTCCTTTTCCTCCGAACCCGTTCAGCTACTCAATTCCAGAACACTATTACCGGTCACACTCGTGCTCAGTCATACTAAGTCAGCTACCTACATATGTATCCAACACAAAGAATCTCTCTGGCTCAGTTAATAAGGATCCAGTTTATGCTGGTTCTCAAATAGGTTACTCCACCAACAGAACTCTTGGAAAGAAACCTGCTCAAAACCTACAACGAGAAAGTCTAAATTCCAAGTTTCATTTTTGTGCCAACTAGAAGCTAAATTAGGTGTACAAAAATTAAATATTTATACACATTCTTGCCCAAAATATGCACATACTCAGTCTGAGGCTGAACTGAATTTGTAAGCTGACTTTGTGGATTTCTAATCAAACATTCCTGGTCTAGAAACGGCACAAACAAACCTTTTATATGGAAGGGGAAAGGGAATTTAAATGCATTATATACACGTATGGGACACGTACACAAAACATTGGACACTCAAGTGACTTAAAAATAAACAATTTTACCACTTCAGTTTGACACAGAAGCTACTGATGTTTGTAACTTTAAGGAAAATTTGACAATTTTAAATGAATATTAGTTCAGTAATCTAACTGCTGCGAATGGAGATATCTACTCATTTAGCAATGCCTCATTTGCAATCATGGAATCCCTACAGTGTGGAAGCAGGACATTTGGCCCATCGAGTCTACACCGACCCTCCGAAGAGCATTCTACCCAGTCCCACACCCTACCTTACCCGTTACCCTGCATTTCCCATGGCTAATCCATCTAACCTACACATCCCTAGGCAATTTAGCATGGCCATTCCACCTAATCTGCACATCTTTGGACTGTGGGAGGAAACTGGAGCAACTGGACGAAACCCACACAGACACAGGGAGAATGTGCAAACTCCACATAGACAGTTGCCAGAGGCTGGAATTGAACCTGGGTCCCTGGCTCTGTGAGGCAGCAGTACTAACCACTGTGCCACCGTGCCACCCCATTCCTCTCTGATATTTTAGACTGTCCCAGTGACTGCCCGGCAATCCTCTAAAGTTCCACCACAGTTAACAGCACCCAGAAAACTGCTGCTCAGAGTCCACTGCATCACTTAAGCGACTTATGGGAAGCGCACACTACATAGGTGCAGGAAATATGCTCAAAATTGGCCAATACTGCCTCACAGTTGTTTTAAAGCATTTAGAAGCAAAGGGCGGTGAGAGGGGAAAATCTAGCACTTAAACATTGCATCTATGTCACATTGCAACAAGTCTGCTTTTTAGACCTGTCATGTTTAAACCTTTGCTCATAGCAGTGGCAGCATCCTTTGTAACAGTTTCACTCATCAGTTAAGCATTGCAACCCAGAGAGCAGTCACGATAATATGTGCAACATACCTCCAAAGTGAGTCCAATCTGCAGATTTGCTGGGCAAAGGCAATCTAAAATTAGTGCACGAAAACAAACAGTGAGTAACTGATTCAGGTCAAGAACAGGTAACCATATGATCAACCAGAACTACCTTGCACTTTTGAAAACTTGCTAAATACACAACAGTTAGCGAAATTCAATTGGTTATGGACGCAAAAGGGGAAAAAAGTCAATGTGAGATGTGACATTGGGCTACATGTCAACAATGTAAGGTTATAGCATTGGTGAATAACAGTGTAGGGAATCTCACGAGTCTCCTTTCCCCTTCCTTCAACCACTCATAGGTTTCCTTCCTGCACCTTGTGCTGGTAAATAAGCAGATGGATTTCAGTGTGAAAATAAGATTGGGTTTGATATGAAATGCCCAGATAAGCCTGTTGACACTCTACATGAAGGCTCACATGACAAGAATGGTCAGCTGAGAAAAACAGTAAGAGGGAGTACATCCTGCCAGCATCAGTGGGTGGGAATTAGTAACAAAAGGAGGAGAAAGGCTGTGAAAAATATGTTGAGTCACTACTACTAATTTTGAGGGGACAATGGAAATGCTAGCTAGACTCAGACTCAGTCTCATTTTGGACTGGAGATGGTTATGGGTGAAACTCATCTCTGGTGCTGGGACACATATCCAAGGTGCGCACAAGGGTACAGTACCAATGGAGTTGTGATGATAATAAAAAGTGAGGATAAAAATAGTTCACCAACATTTTTAACCACTACAACAACAAAATAAATTCTTTAATTGATACAGCACATTCAAGTGTACAATGTCAATTCATGTTGGTTCTGCCTTTCACAGAGATTAAAGAGAAGCAATGACAAAGAGACATTTCGTCAATGTTATCTACAGATCCCAGGGCTGAGTGAGGCTTTGGATTTCGGTTAGACTCTGTGCTGCCCTGAACAGGTGCCCGCGCTGGACAACAGCATAACGTGCCCAAAGTGGCAGGTATTTCCTCAGGCCAGGTAGAGAAAGCCAAGAAGCGAAGTAAAACATTTCCTCCTTGAGGATTATGCATTAACAAACCTGCCCCGACTTCAGAAGAGGCACTTGCTAAAACTGAGTGGCATGCTCATTGGCCTAAAAGACCATCTATTATTCAGATTCAGTCATCGAAAACTAATACCGCAAACACTAATTGTGAAATTGGGCAAGAGAAGAGCTTAACAGTAAAGGCTGAGAGATGTGGAATTTTTTTAATATTAGTATACATAAAAACTTACTAAATTAGGAAACATCATTTGAGTTAATATAACAGTAATCTTTAGTAACAAAGCCTGGTTTGGGGATTTGGGTGGTCGGGGAATCCCGTTATTTGGATACTGACTTTGACATGCCAAGACTGAAAGCTACTGCTGTCCCAATATTAAAACAGAAAGGTCATTCCAGTGTGGAAGGGGAACTGTAACAGTACTTAGAAAAAGAGGAAAAATAATCAGCTGCCTGTTTCCACTAATAAACACCCTTCAGTGACATAACGTGTGGATGTGATATGTTCCCAGTCAGTCAAATGGGCTTGTGCAGATTCGGTCAATGCACGAAGGTTTCATCACACAATCTGCAATCATCTCACCCAGTCAACAGGTTCTATTCACCCTTTCCATCTCAATGCTTGTACAACCACAAAACAAAAATATGAAGAGAACAGTTCATTGTGTCTCCCACCATGCTGTAGATTCTACACAAGGACAGAAAGATTAAAGATTCACCCAACACATTGTGGCTTCCCATTAAATCAAATAAATTATCCACAGCAATCACAGAGTTAGAAACATTTAGTGGATTCAGTTAATTATTGGAATTTAAGTAAAGGTTATTATTTAACATGACAGCAAATTCCACACTTACCTGACTGTTTTTCTTTGACTTTGGGGCTCATGCTGCACAGGACAAACTCTAAAACAAACATGGGGGACGCACTTCCATCAGTTAGTTTTCCCATCCGAATTGTTCAGTAACAGAAAATATCTTTTGGTGGCAAGTTGTACCAGCCGCCCAACAGCAAAAAAAACAGTGCCTGACATGTAAAAAGGTGGCCATAGGTGCAGTCAGTCCAACACTAACTCATCAACACCAGTTGACAAGGACATCGGGTGTGGACTGACAGTACTGCCAGTATTCTGTACATTTTGCTAAAAAGCAAATGCTGAAGTGCAGTGAAAATAAACATTCTGCTTTACAATTTCCAAAAAAACCTGTGCTTAATACTCTTGAATGATGTTAATTGGAATTTGATTAGGAGAGAAAGAAAAGTCTCCGAGGACAACTGAGGATGCTTGGCTTTATTTGCAATGCAGAATTTGTATACTGCTGCATTTAAAATAAAAATGTTTCGAAACTTCATAAAGACCTACATTTTTAAAGTTTTAAATTCTCATTTCCTTGGAACAAGATACAGCTGCTGGTTGACAGATAAATAAAAGCCAGAGGAGAACGAGAGGGAACTCCACAGCTCTTCATCGAAAGAGTACTGTGAGATTTTGCCTCCAAGGATCTAGGTTTAATGATTCATTGGGAAAGATGGCACACATGACAGTATGGCACTCAATCAGTAACTACAACGGTACTCCCACTGTTCCCTCCCATCTTACCTGCTAAGCTCCTTCACGTGTGCATCTCCCCCATGCTGAATTAACTTATCCAGCACATCGAGGGGCGAGATTGGTGCAGGTGACTGCGACATTGGGCCCTCCGAGAGCTCAGCTGCTACCTTTTGCAGCTCAGAGGTCTTCTGTTTGATGAAGAGACTGGCAGTCTTGGGCAAGGCCAAATCGAAGAGGTGTTCGTACGGGAGGGGATGACCACTACCAAGTGGAGGATGCCTCAGTGCCTGGACTTTTAACAAAGGGCCGGGTGCAAAAGCGTCCAACGACGTCGACCCTGGTTTGAGCATCTCCTGTTTGACTGGGCTTCCAGAGCAATTCTCACTTGGCTTCTCAATGGGCATGAACCCCTGTTTGATAGGACATTGTTCTCGTCTGTGATGGTCTGACACTTTGCAAGTTGAAGATGGGGCTTGCTGGGGCTCAGGGCACAGTCCCTGCTCAGCGGCTGAAGAGTAAAATTCCTGCTCACGTTTCATTTGAGGGCCAGTGAGTGTTTCAGTCCTGTGTTGAAACGGCGAGTCGAATCCTCCTCGAGTAACCAGGGACTGGAGATCCATGGGTGTAATTTCAGAAAGTTCATCAGCAATAGCAGCTGCCAAAATAAAAATACGGGTCTCATTATCAGTAAAACTCCCAGCGCAGGCCTACCTGTATCAATCCTCCACAGTTATTTGTACAGAGAAATGATCTGTTCTGCTTTAGGTCAAGTGAAGCAAACCAAAATGCATCAAAAATCATCCTTAACACAGTACAACAACCCTAACAGTACACAGAACTATTGTACAAAAGTTGACACCGTGCCACATAAAGGTGAAATTAGGAAAGGTAACCAAAAGTCCAAGAGGTGAGCTTTTCACAAGCATCTTGGATATAGAGAGTTGGAAAGGTTTAGGGGGAGAATATCAGTAACTGAAGGTGTGGCTCCTATTGGTGGGCTGAAGGGAAATGCTAATAATGAAATCGCGGCCGGGTATCAAATTCTTAATGTCACTGACCCTGCTCAGCCTCCCCATGGAGGGCGAGACATCAATTGAGAGGAAGCAACTTTATCTTACTGAACATTACAAAGAGACCAGATGAAATGGAACACCTCTGAAATTTTAGCTTTGTTTTATGAAGTTGGTGAATGAGCCCTTATTTGCTCATCAGCAAAAACCAGGTTATTTCTTCTTTTCATCAAATAAGTCACAACTTAGTTATTTTGTTGATGTGTGTCAGAAGTTAACTCCTGTTACTGCCTTCACCCATTAGCTGGAACTAGAAACAGACTTGAATTGAGAATATTATAGCTTTGGAACAAGTTATTTGGCCCATTTGTGCTGGGGATGGTTCTTTTTCCCATGAGTCATCTGGAGAATTCAGACTCTCCGGCCGTTTCTTTTGTTCAAAAAACAAATTCTCTACACTCTCCTGACTTGTGGAGGAGAATTCCATATTCTAAATTGCCTGTGTCAAGAACGTGTTTCTAACTTCTAATCACTGTGCTTAAACATTAGACCCATCAGATATTGTAATCTTTGATAGCAACAGCAAAAAGAACAAACTTGCATTTTTTCAAAGAAATTGTTCATAGCATGAGAGAGTCAGTGGCTAGGCCAGCATTTATTGCCCTATCCATAACTGCCCAGACAGCAATTAAGAGTCTTTCTGGTAAGTGTGCAGTCCAGTCACACATAGGCCAGATCAGGTTGGGACAGCAGATTTCTTTCCCTAAAAGACGTTAGTGAAGCCAGACGGGTTTTTGTGAAAATCCAGTGGTAACATGGTTATTGTTAGGATAGCTCTTCTTTTTTCAGATTTTGTATTAAATTCAAATTTCATTACCTGCCATGGTGGGATTTGAACCACGTCCCCCTGGGTTACTCACCCAGTGACATCACTACAACTGCACCACCTCCCACTAACACTTTTCATGGCCTTGGGATATCCTCAAACACTGTCAGACATTAGTCTACTGATCAAATGTGGTTACTTGTTGCTGGCAGAGAAATACATGATTGCTCAAAGATAAACAAAAATGGCAAATCTGTTTTTGCTAATTGAGGATTTTCGGCCAAGACTCATGGCGAGCTCAAGTGGCTGTTTTCCAGCCACTGGGACGGGACTTTTGCATCTAACTGAGCAAGTAATTCTCACCCAAAAGATAGAAAGTGCTCGAGAAACTCAACCAGTCCATACAGAAACATACGAATTAGGCCTTGAATTCAGAGCTTTGAATCTGCTCCACTATTCAATGTAATCATGATTGATCTGATTAAAACCTCAAATTTGCATCCCCATCCATCCTTAATAATCCTTCACACACTGTCCTAACAATAACTTTGTGTCTTACATATAATTGTTAACATCGAGTCCAATATATTTTTACCAGATTTTGAAGTTGTCATATTGGACTTAAAATGTTAACTCTGTCTTGCTCTCCACAGATTTGCCATGTCTGCTGAGTTTCTCCAGCTGAAATTTTTATTTCAGGTCTTCAGCATCTGTGGCCATTTGTTTTTATTTAAAATCACCCAAAAGATGCTGTTTCCAACAAGGCAGCCTGTATTTTACGCTTGAATTGTGGAGTGATACCTGAACGCTCAGGTTTGAGGGATAGGAAGTAGATGGCAATTACTATAACTAAAACATCAAACTTATACAAGGATAAAAACAGAAGTTGCTGGAAAACCTCAGCAGGTCTGGCAGCATCTGTGAAGAAAAAAGAAATCAGAGTTAAGGTTTCAGATCCAGTGACCCTTCCTCAGAACTATTAACTGAAACATTAACTCAGATTTTTTTTCTTCAGATGCTGCCAGACCTGCTGAGCTTTTTCAGCGACTTCTGTTTTTGTTCCCGATTTACAGCATCCACAGTTCTTTCAGTTTTTATACGAGGCCAACCTCTCCTTTCAAAAAAAAAAAAGGCCATTATTTCCAGTTTCTAAACATAAAACCCTTTTTCTTCCTTCTGGTACCCTCACCATGTCCAAATCAAGATCACTGTTGCTCTCCCAGAATTTTAGGAGCATAGTTATTAACTTCCCTAACTCTGAAACTCCACAAGATGTCAAAATGCCAGCTTATCACTGCATCTTTTCCAATTATACCTTTTCCAATTGGGCGTGCGTTCTGCACTCAGGATATTGCCACCTAGATTTCAAAGTTGAAAAATAAATTTTAAATTGAGATTGAAGCTCAAGTCTACAGAGAGAACAGTTACAGAACTAGTGTAACAACAACACAGAAACAAAAACAGAAATTGCCAGAAAAGCTTAGCAGGTCTGGCAGCATCTGTGAAGAAAACAATCAGAGTTAATGTTTTGGGTCCGGTGACCCTTCCTCAGAATTGCTGTACTCCTGGTGAAGAATCTATCAGCATTAACTATCTAGGGTCTTGGAAGTTTGCTTGCCATTAGAATATAAACTCTACGTGGTTAACTTTATAAGGACATCGCAAGATTCTTCACAGAGAAGCTTGGTACCTGCACCCTCAGGCAGGAATGGAGAGCCAGTTTGGAAATAATGAGGGGGGAATGGGAAAATAGGGATGGGAAATCCCTCATTATCTCTGCATTCAATAGAATTAAACACCCTTCTTTGTCATATACAGCATTTGATGCGAGGAATGTACCTTCTTCATTCTCCTTTTCTGTTCCATCCGGCTGTAGATTCAACCCCTTTATAACCTCCGGTAGCTCTTTTAAAGATACAGTTTTGATGCTCTCGTTCTCTAAACCTGAATAAAAAGGCCACAGGAAAAGAGAAGAGATTTGCTGGTGGTAACATTGAAACAACATGCTTTCAATACGCAAAATACAAAATTGCTCGTGCAACAAGAAAGTCAATAATTCTGGTCCATGAAGATCTAATGGTACAGTAGCTACAAGACAATATTACATGGATTGGTGATCTGATAAATACTCTGAAATTAAAGGGTTTGATAAGGTAAACCTGCGTGATAAGACTAGGGACTACAAGTGTAAGATAGTCAATAATAAATCCAATACAGAATTCAGCCGAAACTTCTTTATTTATTCAGTGATACCTCTTACAAGTGGTTGAGACAAATGACATGGATGCATTTTTAAGGTGAAAACTAGATGACAGGAGGGGAAACAAAAGTTACTTATATGATGACAGAGTGAAATGAAGGAAATAAATGTGGAGCATAGACTAGTCGGGCCAAATGGCCTATTGTATGAATGTATGAAATCAATTTCTAGAAGCAAGCTTTTAACAACCCTTCCCCAATATATCTAGTTAATCCAGTTTTCTACATGTTGGAACGTACTTTGAGGAGGGGCAGAGCACCTCAATCGACTCAGAATATGGACAAAGCAGGCATTCCACTCACCACCTGGGCTGTCAGCGGCTCCTTTATCACTAGTCACATGCCGCTGTTTGATTAATAGCTTTCCACTCTCCAGTTTACCATCCTATAACAGCAATAAAAATAAGACAGGATAGTGGTACACCACTGAGCCATTAAAAGAAGCAATCTTATAGATAATAGGAATGCAAGGGCTCAATTAAGAACACCAGAGGAATCCGCAATGGCAGGCATTTTTGCTGTAATTAATGCTTGCAACAGGAGCCGAAAGCTCCAAACCAAAGGAACCCTGAACACGTCAAGTTAAAGAATCAGATTACATGGGAGGGAAAACAGGACAGAATATGAAAGATACACTGGAGAGAAACAAGCACAGGACTTTATGATTTTCTTGGAAAGTGAACAACAATAATAAAGGCAGCATTTACTGTCCTCCAGAAATTGCCCTGAATAATAGTGAACTACATAACTGGGATTGGAGTTGGATGTATACCAGACCAAGTACAAGAGCAACACTCTCTCCCAAAAAAGAAAGATAATGACCCAATTGGATATTGAAATGCATGAGATAGTAATTTTTGTTATCCTGTATACAGATTCCAAATTTAACTAAATTCAGTTACACAGCTGTCAAAATTCGAACTTGCAATTTCTCAGTTGCTAGTCCAGAAGCTGACTGATAGGCCAGTGGAATATTGCTTAGGCTGGGGGCCACAAACACTTCCCTGGGGCACAGAAGGGGAGGGGGTGGGGCAGGTGAGGTACAGAAAGAAGGACAGTCAGCAAAAGTCTACCAATGCCTGACAGCAGCGGCTACTGGCAGCCTGGTGACAGCTGGGGGCAGAATGCAGTTACCATACAAAACTCAGAGTGGGCTTGCTCACCTCAAAAGATGATGATACGTGGTGCAGGGAGAGCAGTGGAAGGATTATTCGCTCAAAATGAAACGTTTGGGAATCTCTGGATTCTGAGCAAAGCTCCTTAACATTAGACTGGAGAGCAACCACAACACCCATATCAGTAAAACCAGCTATAAAAATGACTGAGCTTGTTCAGAAGGGCTTCCCTCAAAGCCACTGTAAAAAGCAAGTGAAACCAAAGGTCAACGCTGATTCTCACTCCTGCCCTTGTTAATAAATAAAGCTACAAACACTGAAATGGCAGAAATGACAGTGACATATCAGAGAAGGTGGGGGGGAAAGAGAGGGAGAAGAGGGAATGGTTAAGACAGGAAAAGATAAGAAAGGGAAGATAAAAATGAGAGAGAGGAAAAAAGCAGGCAGGCACACAAAACCTGCAATTAAAACACCTTCAAGATGTTGTGGGCTTGTTTTGAGAACAGTATCTATTAGTGATGACTGATAAATTTACATTAGTAAACACTGTCCGCCCAGTGAAATGTACCTTTCTTGGCAGGGCTGCTGCTGTTGAAAATGAACTGTGCATGAGCTCATCTGCAGGACATGGAGGGGGAGGGGAGAGAGTGGGTGCTTCAGTAGATGATCCTTTTCCACCAACTGTAAAAAGGGAACCAGAATTAACAAATTACCTGTTCAAACCCTTAATCTTCCCAACAACTAATGATCTGTGTTCAAACCCTCCCTAACTTGTAGAAGTTAATTGCTGATGATCAGAGGTTCAACGTGAATAACGTTCTCACACTGAAATATCAAAGCTTTTTTGCTGATTGAATACACGAGATCAATGTATTGCATATGTTTATATCTCATTTTTTATATTTGCATTTTCTTCAATCACCTGTCGACACAACAGGTAAACCAAGGAGGTTGCCCCAAGAAACTTGGTCAGAGCAAGTAACCTCCCAGTGATCACAGCTAAAGGTTGCTTCTGATACAAGGATATATAAAGCATACAGCATGATGTTAAAAACATTGAGGCACTACTGACAGTATTCAACATCCATCTAGATACCTTGCACCTAGGTTTACATTACTGCACTGTACTGTCACCATACTTAGTGTAATGGTTACCTTAAGTTAATGAATTTGAACATGGTGCTTTCTTCACCCTCCACCACCTTTTTCTGTCTCCTATCTTCAAGCCAATTTAGTATCCAATTGGCTAGCTCCTCTGGATCCCATGTGATCTAACCTTACTAACCAGTCTACCATGCGGAACCTTGTCCAACACTTTGCCAAAGTCCATATAGACAACTTCTACTACTCTGCATTCATCAATCTTCTTTGTCACCTCTTCAAGAAACTCAATCAAGTTAGTGAGACACAATTTCCTATGCACAAAGCCAGACTGACTATCCCAAATAATCCTTGCCTTTTCAAATGCATGTAAATCCTGTCCCTCAGAATTCCCTCCAACTACTTACACACCATTAACACAAGGCTCATCGGTCCAAAATTCTGTGGCTTTTCTACATCCTTTCTGAAATAACAGCACCACATTAGCCAACCTCCAGTCTTTCAGCACCTCACCCATGGCCATCAATGATACAAATATCTTAGCAAGGGGCCCAGCAACCTCTTCCCTAGCTTCCCACAAAGTTCTGTGAAACACTTGATCAGGTCCGAGGGATTGATCTACCTTTATGTATTGTAAGACCTCCAGCACCTCCTCTTTTGTACTATGAACTCATTTCAAGATACCACTATTTATTTCCCCAAGTTCCCTAGCTTCCATTTCCTTGACCACAGTAAATACTGACGCAAAATATTATTTTAGTATCTCACACATCTGCTGTGGTTCCACACATACATGGCCGAATTGATCTTTAGGGGCCCTATTCTGTCCCTTGTTACTCTTTTGCCCTTAATGCACTCCCAGAGTCTCCTTGGATTCTCCTTAACCCTACTTGGTCTGCGACCAGTGATGAGGCACAAGGGTTGTTGCTGTGTCCACTGCTTTTCATTATTTACATAAACGATTTGAATGTGAATATAATAAGTATGGTTAGTAAGTTTGCAGATGACACCAAAGTAGGTGGTTTAGCCGACAGCAAAGAATATTATCTCAAAGTACATGGGATCTTGATCAGATGGGCCACTGGGCTGAGGACAGGCAGATGGAGTTTAACTTGGATAAATGACAGATATTGCATTTTGGTAACGCAAACCAGAGCAGGGTTTACAAAGACACCCAGGAGTGCAGGTGCATAATTCCTTAAAAGTGGAGTCGCAGGTAGACAGGGCTGTGAAGGCGGTGTTTGGCACATTTGCCTTCATTGATCAGAACACTGAGTGTGGAGTTGGAATGTCATGTTGCACCTGTACAGGACATTGGGGAGGCCACGTTTAGAATACTGCGTACAATTCTGGTCGCCCTTCTATAGGAAGGACATTGTTGAACTTGAGAGGGTGCAGAAAAGATTTACAAGGATGTTGCCTGGACTGGAGGGTTTGAGTTATAGGGAGAGGCTGAATAGGCTGGGGATTTTTTTTTCTCTGGAGCTGAGGGGTGACGGTATAGAGGTTTACAAAATTATGAAGGGCATAGATTGGGTGAATAGTCAAGGTCTTTTCCCCAAGGCAGGGGAGTCCAAAACTAGAGGGAATAGGTTTAAGGTGAGAGGGGAATGATTTAAAGTGGACCCAAGGGGCAACATTTTTCACACAGAAGGCGGTGTGTGTATGGAAGGAGCTGCCAAAGGAAGTGTTGGAGGCTGGTGCAATTACAACATTTAAAAGGCATCTGGATGGGGACATGAATAGGAAGGGTTTAGAGGGATATGGGCCAAATGCTGCTATTTGGGATTAGGTCAGATTGGAATGTCCGGACAAGTTGGGCTGAAGGGTCTGTTCCCATGCTGTAAGACTATCTCCAATTGCTCTTTTCACAACACCAGCGACACACTCCAATTGTAATATATACAAATTTTCAATATGACCCAAACAGTGGAGAAGAATAATTTGCAATTTGTGTAGGATGTTATTTCCAAAGCAGACACAGTTTGAAGGAATGCACAGCTGCATTTCACTGAAAAGCTTGCGACAACACCAACTGTGCAGAAGTCAAATGGAACAGTGCACCTGAGGGTTTTCCTAGCATAGGTTACATAAGCACAACTCAGGCGAGTGAGCAACACTTCTTATAGCTGTAGCAGGCAGTGGGCTGGGGTATACGCACCCGGTGTACTGTGAACTCTGTGTAGGCAGGAGGCACTTTCAAATGGGCTGGGAGAAAGTCCTCTCGAGGATGGAGGTGTAGACAGCCCACACGCTGAAGATGGACTCCAGAGTGTGTCCTACAATGAAGACAGAAATTCAAAAATACTGGACACCAAAAATCATTTGAGCTGGATCTTTCTTGATCAGCAGGGACTTGGCTTACCTGGATTCCATCTGCAGGGAGGCGTTGCAAGGTTGGTGGTGTCTTGTAACGAGGCTGGGACCCTGGGAGATTGGAGAAGGGGACCCGGGGCGTGTATGTTGATGATGCACTACCTGCAATGAAATTCAATAAAAAAAGTGAAAGTGTCAACTCACTAAAACCTCTTCACAAAGAAATTAAACCAGTTAAAAACTGCAATAAAATATCCCCCACAAGCAAAATTTCTCCTTTTACTTTCCTCCCTCTGGTCACAGGCTTTTGAAGTCAATGTAAAATACTTACTGAAATCTTATTTCTTACCACCAATGTCTACACTGTGAGCTGATCAGGCAGTTGAATGTGATAATTTCTATGTAATGTCTGGTTTTTCTTTAACTCAGTAACTGTTTCTGTTTCCGATTTCCAGCACCCGTAGTTCTTTTGATTTTCTGAACTGCTGTTACCCTGCCTCTCCCAATCTGAATCCCTGCTTGGTCAACTGAATTCATTCACTGAAACAACACGAAGAATATTGAGCAATATTTTGCCACATTTTATATATTTAATCTGGGTATTCATTTACCAACTATGGGCAGCACGGTGGCTCAGTGATTAGCACTGCTGCCTTCCAGCACCAGGAACCCAGGTTCAATTCCACCTCCGGGCAACTATCTGTGTGGAATTTGCACATTCAACATACACAACATCCACTGAGATTACCTGCATCACCTCCTGGAAAAATTCACTGAAGTTAGGAAGGCACGACCTGCCCCGCACAAAGCCATGTTGACTATTCCTAATTAGGTAAGTAAATTCTATCCCTAAGAATTCCCTCCAATAGCTTCTCAACCACCGATATAAGACTCACTGGTCTGCAGTTTCCAGGATTATCCCTATTTCCCTTCTTGAACAGAGGAATAACTTCGGCTAGTCACCAGTCCTCCAGGACCTCTCCAGTGGCTAGCAAGGATATAAAGATCTGGGTCAAGGCCCCAGCAATCGCCCGTCTTGCATCTCTCAATAACCTGGAGTAGATACGATAAAACCCAAGGGACTTATCCACCTTAATGCTCTTCAAGAGATCAACACCACTTCTTTCTTGAAAATGCCCTAGCATATGAACATGATCCACAGAAATCGCACTATCCTCCATATCCTTTTCCTGTGGGAATACCGTTGCAAAGTACTCATTTAAGATCTTACCCACATTCTGTGCCTCCAAGGACAAGTTCCCTCCTTTATCGAGTGGTCCTACCTTCTCCTAGTTATTCTCTTGTTTTTAAATGTACCTATAGAATGCCTTGGGATTCTCCCTAACCCTACTTGCCAAGGTCATCTCATGGCTCCTTCTTGTTCCCCTAAGTCCCTGCTTTCCTTATATTCCTCACGGGCCCTGTTGATCGCACTTCAGTTCCACGCTGCTGATCTACGGGCACCTAGTACAGAGATGGATGGGAGGGGTGCAGGCAAGTCAGAGGACCTTCTCATGGTTCTGCTTCTGGATCTGGTCAAAGTAGCCATTGATGCGTCCAGGCAGCAGGGCATGGAAGGGACAGTATTTTGTGACTGCATGCCTTTCTTTCACAATTACATACATACGTTGGACACTGGAGGGGAGGGTCTTTGGTATATTATTTTCCCCAAACAATATTTTAATCTGCTCCCCATTATCTTTTTAATTACAGTGCCCTTACAACAGAGCAGATAGGGAGAAACGTCTCATTGTAGAGGGATCAGTAACCACAGGGGCATAGATTCAAGGTGTGGGGCAAAATGTTTAGAGAAGATTTACAGAAAATGTAGAATGGGGGGGGGGGGGGGGATGTTTGAAGACATTGTCTAGGAGGGTGGTAGAGGTGGGAAAACTTGGATGTTTGAGAAGTATTTAGATGAATGCTTGAAAAGTCATTGCATACAAGGCTGTAAAGTCAAGTGCTAGGTAATCGGATTAGAGTAGATAGGTGCATCATGACTTGCTGAAGGACCTCTTTCTATGCTGTGAAACTAACTGTATTGTTCTAAAATACGTTTCTGATTTGATCTGGCTATGGCTGGTTTTAAATGAATTCTAGTCTAGTCCATTATAAAGGATCTTGTGGTACAGTGGTAATGTCCCTACCTCTTTGCCAGGAGTTTCAAGCCCAACCAGAAATGTTTTACATGTCTGAGCTGGTTGATTTAAAAATATCTTATTAAGATCTACGTAAAAGAAGAGCCATCCAGAAGCAAGCTGGAAATATTACTGAGAGAGGAAGTAAGCTCTGTGAAACAATAAAGAAAGTCCTCTAGGGTTTTGGTCTCCACGGATGCTTGATGGTCACCCATTTCCTCTGTGCCTATTTACTGCTATCATGCAACCTGACCACCTCCCTAAATGTGTTCTCCATGTAGGTCTTTGCACAGTGGATGCACAACAGTGACTCCAGCTGCTGCTTGAGTTCCTCAGGCCAGAGCTCAAGGTCGTGGCAGGTGACATTCCCTCCAGACGTGTTCACGTAAGGCATGTACATCCATGACTCCCCCTGCAGGAGATACATTCCATCTGGTTGAGCTGATCGGCCATTCTGTAACTTTAAAGCTACACAATACAATTTTACAGAATTGCTTACCAGATACTCACCGGTCACCACCATCACCTGCACCAAAGTAAGAGTCCAACTGTTTTCCCCTCTCTCTGGGGTCCATCTCCACCTATCGTTTATTCAGCTTCCCTCCCATTTTCAGCATATATATCTACTCCTTCCTAGCTACAATTAGTTCTGAAGACGACTCACTGGACTCGAAACCTTAACTCTACTTTCTGTCCACAGATGCAGCCAGATTGGCTGAGCTTTGCCAGCAATTTCTGTTTGTGCTCCATCGCTTGGCTCTTACTTTGGTGCAGGTGATGGTGGTGACCGATGAGTTAAATCTAACAAGGCCATAGGTGTTCTCTACCTTAGGGAAGATAGTATTGCCATAAAAGTCTGTTCAGAGGTGTGTAATAACATCCTTAAATATGATGATTAGGAAAATGTCTATTGTTATAAAGATAAGTCTCTTGTGGTACAGTGGTAGTGCCCCTAACTCTGAACCTGGGTAGGCCTGGGTTCAAGTACCACCTGCTCCAGAGGTATGTAATAACTTGTCTGAATAGGTTGATTAGAAAACATCCTATTGTGGTGAAGAAAGTGCAACAAAGCTTCACTAGACTTGTCTCTGGGGTAGAAGGAATGGAGATTGGGAAAACCGAGTCCACATTCTCCAGAGTTCAGAAAAATGAGACGATTTCACTGAAACCCACAAAGTGTTGAAGAGTTAGACAAAGTGGATGCAGGTTTGATCTGGTCTAAGAGTCTAGAATCAGGGGACACAATATAAGATTTCTTTTTAAGAAAGTGGTTTGAGAATCTCTGGGATTTTTTTGCCCCAGAAGGCTACAGTTACTCATTAAGTATGTTTAAAGAAGAGATTGACAGATTTTTAAATGCAAATGAGTCAAAGGGATACAGTGGGAAAACAATGAAGAAATGGATGAACAACCATCACCGTATTGAATGACAAAGCAAGCTCAATGGACTGAATGGCCTACTCCTACTCTTATGACTGGATGACTTAAAGATATTCAAAAATGAAGTACTGAATACAGTGATTAAACAAGTGTTGAGCGAGGGGGCACAAGAATAAACAGAAGGGATTTGGAACGCAGGGAGAGGATTTGAGGAATGCACCAGAGTTTAAAAAACCAAAGATCAGGTTACATTAAGAACTAGCTTGCCAAATAGTTAAATGAAAAGAGCGAATAAGGGTTTAGTGACAGGGCATATAAGGCCAGAATACACACGAGAAAGGTAAATACCAATATAGAATAGATGAGCTTAATGGCCTGCTTGTTTTGCAATTTCTGCACAACTTTACATTAATTAAAGATAGCCTTTCTTACCAAAGCTGCTCTGAGAATCTGAAAATGGACTACAGCTGTGGTCAGCGGGTTTATGCTGAGTATGTGTAGAGAAATGTTTAGGCATAACCGTGTAACCCTCCTCACATGAAGCCTCCTTTGGGTCCAGGGAAACTTTGGCACATTCTATGACAATGTCATGAGTTTCAAATCGCTTCCACCTGTGCAACAGAACCAGAAAATGAACAATTAGTTGTTGCCAATTATTGCATTTCACTGACATGGAAGGATTAAAAACGTGTTGCCTCAGGATGTGCCGAACCAAGTCAGCTTATTGTAAAGATCAAGTTTCAGCTTCTATCTCTAGTGCTTAGGCCAACACATGCGCCTGCTCTGCTGCAACTTCTCTGCAACCCACAGAATTTACAAAAGTAATTATCGGAGTCCCTGGTTTCAGGTCGATTTCACAGGCTGCTGGGCAGATCCTTGTGCTACATTCCATTACCGCATGGGGCTGCTTCAGCTGCTGTTCAGCTGGTGGCACTCTTGCCTCTGAATCTCTCAATTCCAGGTTCAAGTCCCACTCCAGAGCTTGATCTCACATTAAAAAAAAAATCAAAGCTGCAACTCCAGTGCAGAAATGAGGGAATTTTTCAAATGAAAGGTTTTAAACCAAACCTGCTTGGGTGGATGCAAAAGATCTTGTGGCGATATTCCAAAAGCAACATGGGACTTCTCCCACATCTCCTGATCACTATCACGTAGTATCCACTTTCTTAAATCAATGGCAGAGTATGGACATTAGCCTGTGACACCAGCACAACCAATGCAGACACCATTCAATCTGTCCCTTTGATGACAATATTTATAGTCCATCTGAGCTGCCTGACACTTGAATTAACTCTTAATTCCCCTCTTTTTCACATCGACAATAAGCCATCCCTTAAATTCATCCACGTCAATCAGCAAGTTCCACATCCTAAACAACTTCTGCAAAGAAATTCCTCCTATTTCGAAGATTTAGAGGAAACTTTGATAGCTGCTCAAAATCATGAGTGGTGCAGAAAGAAAAATTGCTTGCAACAGCAGAAAGGTCGAAAATCAGAAGCAACAGAAATGAAGGGACTAGCTGAAGAACTTAAGGCAAAATGAGTATTTTGTTTTTAAAAAACAAAATGCAGTAAATGATTAGGGTCTGGAATACACTGCCTGAGAAAGGTTCAAACATGGTTTCTATAAAGGAGCTGGATAGGCATTTCAAAAGAAAATACCTGCAGGACAACAATGAAGGGGCGAAGTAGCAGAACTGGTGAAATGACGCTTGCATTGTGCCAGAATGAGTTCAAGAGACCACTGGCCTCTTCTAGTCATGTAAATGTTTGATTGTAAATATTTGACTGCTAGCAACTTTCCATTATGCCTGATTGTATGTATCTAGTACAAGATAATTAACCATTATTGCACAAAGATCTTATTCAAACCATGCCACTCCAGAAAATTGAGCCCATAATCTGGGCTGACAGTCCCAGTGCAGTCCTAAGGGTGTACTACACTGTTAATGATGCTAGCTTTAAGGTGAGACATTAACCAGAGACTCTCTTTGCCATCTCTGGGAGGTAGAAGACACCATGGCACTCTTCTGAAAAAGCACAGGAGACTTCTTTCCTCGTGTTCTGCCCAATATATATGCCTCGATCAACATTATGAAAACAGATTGTCTGGTCATTATTCCATTGCTTTTTGTGGGACCTTACTCTGCAGTGCATTTCCAGCATTGTATCAGTGACTACACTTCATAAGTACGTTGTTAGCAGTCAAGCAGTTTGCAGCATTCGGAGATTGTGAGAAGTGACATACAAATGTAAAGTTCCTGTTTTAGATTTAGAGGAACAGAGAAATAAAAAGGGACATCAGTAATCATTAGAGAAAGGTGCTAGGATTGATTACCACACAGACTCAAACATACACAAAGCAATCAATCTCTCCAAAGCTGTTTGACAACTGGCTTTAACACTAGGCTAAGACCACACAAAAGAAAACAAACCAAAACGGTAGGAGAAAGGATGAACAACAAGTCCATGAGGTTGAAAACAAAAAATGCTGGAAATCACAGCGGGTCAGGCAGCAACCATGGAGAGACAGCAAGCTAATGTTTTCGGGTCTAGATGCTGCTCCATCAGAGTTGATATGAAGTGTGGAGGGAGCAGCATTTACATGATGGTGGGTGGGATGGTGCGGGGAGGGGTTTGGGGGGAGTGAAGAAAGGGTGTCGATAGTCCAAGAGGTTAATCTGCTGAGATGGAAATTAAGTTTGACGCAATTGAAAGCAATGGGGGCATTGCTCCTTGAAAATTCAAACTGACGTATAAAAATGAGAAAGCAAGTGAAACCGAAGCAAACAAGAGTTCTCAACATTTAGCTAATCCATCACTTACTTAATGGGGTCCAGTTCATGGTCCTTGGTTCCAGTCACTAGCTCGGGGTGGATTCGCACATGTTCCAGCATCGGCTGCAACAGGTATTGGGGAATGGAGTAAAGTTAAAACCAAGAACTTATTGCTGCCCGAGAATCATACAGGGCTCTGACGAAAAGCCAAAGCAGCCACTGTGAAACACACACAAATGCATACACCATCCACTCCTCCTCCCACTCAATAAAACTCAAGCCTAGGGCAAAAATAGTTTGCACAGATGAGTTTAAATATCATATCTCAAAAGGACAGAATAAGTAAATATCTTCAACACAATTAATATTTTGAACTTTCACTTCTTAATTATCAAATACAGGGGAGACAGTGGTGTGGTGCTCGTAAGCCAGAGGCCCAGATTAATTTTAATGGGATCAACATTCAAATCCTACCACTGTAGTTGGTGTAATTTAAATTCAACGAATAAAATGCTAGTCTCGATAATGATGACCATGAAATCAGAGATGGTCATTAAAGCCGCTGACTCTTTTAGGAAAGAAAATCTACCATCCTTAGCTGACCTGATGTACATATAATTCCTGACCTACAGTAATGTGGCTGATTCTTAAATGTCCTCTGATATGGCCTAGTAAGCCATTTAATACAAGGGCAAATAGTAGTGGGCAACAAATATTGTCCTCATCATTGATCCCCACATGCCATGGAACAGGCATTTTTAACTCCCTAGCTTTAATTGCTGGAAATCTTGCTTTAACCACAGTCCAATGAAATTGTTATTTCATTGTTATCCCAGAATTCTGGCTGTTCTCATGCCACACCCATATGGACATTTGTGCCTGTTTAGCACATACCAAGAGGCAATTCAACAACAAATTATAGAATCCAGAGAGTATGGAAGCAAGGGCCATTCAGCCCATCAAGTCCACACTATCTGAAGAGCATCTCACCCACACCCACCACCCCAACCCTATCGATATAACCCCACACTTTCCATGGTTAGCCCACCTAGCCTGCACATCCTAGACACTATCGGCAATTTAGCATGGCCAATCCACCTAGCCTGCACGTCTTTGGACTGTGGGAGGAAACCGGAGCACCCGGAGGAAGCCCACACAGACACAGGGAGAATGTGGAAACTCCACAAAGACAGTCACCCAAGGCTGGAATCGAACCCAGTCCCTGGCTCTGTGAGGCAGCAGTGCTAGCCACTGAGCCATACTGCTCTGAAGGGAGCATTGCACCTCAAACTTAAAACTACCCCTGTCTTACAAACCCAATGCAAAACCACAACAGTCAGTGCCAAACCTTTAGCTCTTCCTCCAATGCTACAATGTCCAAACACTCTGGAAAACAATGGTATCCGACTTAAGCCTTACCTTTACCACCTCCTCAAACGTTTCCATGTTTTCCTTCATACTGTAGTGGGAGCGGAGGTAGGACACAAAATTGCACGGATACATTCCATAGAGACGGTGAAATAATGCATAAACACTGGCGTGTAGGTGGATCAGATACACTTCTGGCAATTGGCCTGACAGTAATACAGAAGAGAAAATATGATATGCTGAAGGGTTACAGCAGCCCTTAGTGTCATTCAAAGTATCATTTTTGTTTTTACAAAATCTAATTTTAAATGCAGGGAAAAATCCATTTGCAAAACTGTAAATTAAATACTAATTAAGACGTTTCCCCCCCCCCCCCACCACTTCCTAATCCCACTTGCACCAATTTGCTTCACAGTAACTGCACCATTTGGGTTATTGTGTACACGTCTCAGGAGCTGCTGCTTCTTCACATGACAAGCCATTATTACCTATCTATTCAGCTAGTTTTACCATATGAAATGTTATATAAATGCAAGCTGCTCCTAAAGTCAATGCACACAAAACCATGTTTTGATAAATTATCGGGAACTTTAAATATTAATTCTGATTCCCTCACCATAGACATGATCTGGCCTGCTGTTTCTGGCATTCTATAATCTTTGTTTCAGATCATCAACATCAGAACTAATTTGCATTTGTTACAAAAGTAAAGGTGGGCAGGGAACCATAGAAATGGAACACAAAGTTACAGACTCTAAAGATTCTTTGACAGCTGCTGGAATTAGAATACACTTAATTCAGCTGATCTGTTAAAACAAGGCCTTTTGCTCCCTCAGGTTAACGTTAAAAAACGGGCATTATGTCAGAACTGCTGGGGAGTTTTGCCCAGTGTAGTCAATTTTATTCCTCAATCATCGCCAAACACATCATCTTGACATTTATCATACTACTCTATGCGGGACCTTGCTATGTGTAACTCAGCTCAAATTTCCTTTGGTACAAAAGTGACCACACTTCAAAAAGTCTTTCAGAGTACAAGGCATTTTTGAACTTCCTGAAGTTATGAAAGATGCTAAACAATTTTTTCAGGGGAGAATAGAGTAAGAGTGACATCTAGGATGAAGCTTTAACTATACACGAAAACATCCAATCATTCATCTCCTCAACTACTTATTACACTTTTAATTCAACCAGTCAGTGACACTAGGATGAGTTTGCCCACTTTGTTTTCAATGTTCAAGTATATGCAGAGTTGAAAGCACCAAAACATAGATCTTTAATGCCCTTGAGCAGAAGAAATTTTCATCCCAAGAGTTTTGGGTTCATAGCCAAGTCCTCCAAGAAAACAAAAGGCAGAATCTCTGCTGACCTGTATTGCGCAGCCTTCGCTAGCAGAATCAGACATCACCTCAGTGCACCATTGTCATACCTGGTTTTTGTAGGCTCCAAGCAGCCAATCGGCCAAAGATTTCAAAGAAATCGAGGAGATATTGCTTCCCAGCTTGTGGGATCATGGGCAGAAGGATGACTAACACAAGGAGTCCGCTAGTGAGGACAACAACTTCAGTCTCTGTCTGCAGAGAGAAGATCAACAGTTGCGAGTCAATGGAGACAGACATTAGCATTAAAGAGAACGTTAGTAAAATGTGATGACTGGCCTCAAACACACAGTCAGGGAGGAAAAGGAATGAACAGGAAACAGGAAGCTGCACAAATGCACTCCAGCATTTCGATGCATTATATAAACTACAGAAGTCACCCAGCCCCATCAAAGCTGTTAAGTCATCCAATTATATCAGAGATAAAAGGTACTGCAGATGCTGGAGAATCTGAGATAACAAGCATGGGGCTGGATGAACACAGCAGGTCAAGCAGCATCACAGGAGCAGGAAAACTTGACGTTTCGGGCCTAAACCCTTCATCAGAAATGATTTCTGATGA
>JAHRHZ010000036.1:4834578-4850378 GCA_024137785.1 Ginglymostoma cirratum
TGATGCTGCTTGACCTGCTGTGTTCATCCAGCCCCATGCTTGTTATCTCAAGTCATCCAATTAGACTTGGTTGATTTGTACTTCTGTATTTCATGGCTCTTTAATCTCTCCATACCCACATCTAACAAATATCTATCAAACCAGTTATAACACATTTTATTTTAAAAAGGGATCAACTGCCTCAACACTGTTTCAGGAGAGTGTTCTTTGACACTGGATTGACTGTGAAAGATGCCAGAGTGTGGGGAAATAGCTGAAGAGGACTGCACATTTTTGAAGTAAAAATAGTGCTCTTCCAAACCAGAGAATAGCTTATTTTCAGAATTTCTGTCAAGAGGCCAGCAGAAATTCTTTGTTGGCCACATTTTAGCTGGAAACTCTCTCACCTTGCAATTAGACAGCTGTGAATTCAAGTCCCACTCTACAGCCCATAAGTCAACATTACAGCACAGGGCTACAGCACTGCCTTCAGATGCCATTTTTTCAATGAGATGTTAAACAGAGGCTCCAGCTCTCTCAATTGGACAGAGACCCCACAGCACCAATCATAGAGGAGCAAAGATGTTCTTCCCAACATATTGGCCAATATTTATCATTCAAATGACATCACTGTAAGAAATTTGCTGTTGGTTATGGTGCTACTACATGCAGGAGCTTGCTGTGTGCGGGTTGGGTGTATTCCTTCCAAAATAACAGTGACTCCACTTCATAAAAGGTATTTAATCAGCTGAAAAGTGCATGAGGTGGTCAGCAAAAGTGAAAGCTGCATAGATTCAGAGGACCTATAGGCTCTCCTCTGATTACATAGAGATGACCCATGAGTTTAACCCAACAGTCACCATGCCTCAGGTGAGGGGTGCAGTTGAGAAGGCAAGACCCTCATGGTAAATCAGCTAGCAAAGGGATTCAACTCTAAATCGCAAACCAGCCATCCAGCTAACCATTTATGAGCTACACACATTTGTGATTACAAGTATGTTACTAAGACTTGGAGGAATTGTTGAGAATTAACAAATTAAATAGACATCTTATCAAGCTAACCAATAGCTTAATTGTAACTTGAAGCAATCCATTGCACACTTCCAGCAGTAACACTTTTGCAAATCAATGAAACACATTTTAGACATGAACAGTGAGAGAGAAAAACAATGGGAAACAAAGTTATTTTAAAACATGTGAACTGAACCTTCAGACACTTGAGTAGTGAAACCAGCAAAGGTGCACGAAAGAGTTTATGAATCCATGTCGGCTCACGTCGGATGACGTGACCCAGCAAGGTCACGGCAGAGAGTCGAGTGGCTGCTTTTCCCATGCACTCGTTCAGTCGATCCAGAAGATGCTGGAAAATACAAAACAAACTTTCAAAATGGATCACTGACTGCTGGAGAGAATACATCAATCTAAAACAGCCTGTTAACACTGTTTGGATAAGAAGGAAATAGCCAGTTAAGTACAAAGGCAGCCAGTCCCCTCAGAGCCAAGACCCTAACATCATTTCAGCGCCTCACACATACTGAAATCACAATTAAAGACATTTGGCTCTCACCTCCCACAAAGTATTAAATCCCAAATTCGAACCCAGGTTGTGGTGGCCCTTAATTTATGATCTAAAGCAACTGTAGAGATTTTCATTAAAAAACAAAAGGGGCAGCATTCATAAAACAGCCTTTAGTCAATACAGCTCACTCCTTTTTGCGAAGTGAATCCACTTTACCTGTATTTGCAAGGTTGTATGTTAACCTTAAGACACTTCTGGTGGATCACACACCTTAGTGCTCTGTTCTACATGACCTATCCATCAGAATTATAGCATCAACTGGCAGTCCAAATTCTTGCATTACAATATAAAGGAGCTGGTTGAAATGGGTTAGGTTTCTCTTTTGTTCTATATTCTTACAAATAAACACAGAGATGAGCCAATATTACGGAGGTAGGCAAGTCAGATCTGATTACTGCCAACCCTCCTTTATAGTGTGAGATTCACCAACCCCATTAAAAACACACTACATCTCCAAGTTCACCATGCTGTTGATCCCAATTACCTTATCATGGGGCTCCTGTACAGCTGAAAGAATCGGTACAGCTAACACAGAATTGTTTTCCAAATAATGATCCACCAAAGCGTTCAGCAGCAAGGGGCCACGGTCTGTAGACAAATAATACAACCAATGGTAAACACAGAATTTTTACTGAAAGGGCAAGTATTCCTAATAAGTTTGGTATAATTGGACTTCACAATATTACACTGGGGAGTTGCCCAAGGATGTTAAGCTGCCAATTTCTCTCATGAAGGGTTACATTAAACTTTGATAAAACACTGGTTAGACATTATTGAAATACACAAGATGCTTAAGGAGCTTGACAGGGTAGATGAGGAGAGGTTGTTTCCCCTGGTGGGAGTGTCTAAGATCAGAGGACATCATTTCAGAATGAGGCACACATTTAAGACAGAGGAGCAAATTGTTCTCTCAGAGGATAGAGCATCTGCAAGTTCTTTATTGCAGACAGCTGTCCAGGCTGGGTCATTAAGTGTATTCAAAGCGGAGATAGACAGATTTTTAATCAGTCAGAGAGTCAAGGGTTATGAGGACTGGACAGCAAACTGGAGTTGAGGATTACTAAATCAGGCATGACCTCATGAACAACAGAGCAGACTCAATGGGCTGAATGGCCTACTTTAGTTCCTATTTTCAATTTTGAACACCACACTTTGGAAACGTGCAGAAGGATTACAGTGAAGTCAAAACTCCGCTTATATAGAGACCAGAGAAACACAGGTTGTCTGCTTCAGAGCAGGGAAGGATAGCAAGAGATATAGTCAGATCAAGGTTATGGAGAGATTTTGACACAGTACATGGGGAGAATTTGCTTCCACTGGTAACAAGAGAGCCTGGAATTAAAACAGTTGGTAAAAGAACCAGGGGCGAGATGAGAATTTTAGTTTTTGAAACATATAAATCTAAGCAGTTGTGATGATTTGAATGTGCTGCCTGAAAGTCTGGGAGAACCAATTCAATTGTAACTTTGAAAAGGGAATTGGATGAACACTTCAAATGGACAATTACAAAGGCTGAGGAATGAGTGGGACACCAATTAGGTAGTTCTTATAAAAAGCTGGCACAGGGATGATGGACTGTGTGGCCTGTCAATTATAACAGCAGACAGAGTGAAGGCAAACACTGATCACTCCCAAATTAGAGACAGGTGATTTACAGAAACATCAAAACTGTAAGAATCACGCACATTAAAAGAAGTTACTTTTAACAACAAAAGCTCACATGTAAGAAATTAAACAAAAACATCAGATGCTGGAAATATAAAAACACGACCGTGGTTGAACACCATCAGAACTGCAAACTCAACCACAAATAAGTTCCCGTCCAGTCTCACACCTGAGCGGAGGTGGTCAGTGACAATCCCCTTGACTTCCTCGAGAACCTGCAGGTCTGTGGACTCCAGCAGTGGAACCAGGTCGCTAACGTTTACTGGCTGCGTCATGCTGTACCAGCTTCACCTGACCTGTCTCCTTAGCTCAAACCCACGTGGCAGCCTCAGCCCACGCCAGGTCTGAACCAACTCGACCCTGGCTGCTGACTAGCAGGGTAATGCTGTAAACAAAGATAAAACAACAGAGGTCATTGTTACTCATTTTTAGACTCATAAGTAATTTCAGTACAAAATTAGTTTAGCAACACAGATTTGAAGGTTGAGGTCATTCTGAAATATCACTAGCTTACAACGCTAAAGACATTACAAAAATGCAACCTGTTGTCACTACAACTGCCTTCTTCAAACTCTCACTTGTGTTCGCCTTGCCTGAAAACCTATCCAAACACCGTCTTGGTCACTCTCCTCCAGAACCATGTTTGACTCTGCCACATGTATCCTAACTCGCATCAGATTTTGTTCAATACACGCCTTTGCGCTCACTGATTGTTGTCAACTTCTAATCCAACATGACTTTGAATTGGAAATTATCTTGGTGTATAGTTTGCTATTTCATAGTATTTGATCCTAGGTCCAGATCGAATTAACTGATCTTAGTCGAGATGACTGCCGTGTTATAATCGGCCTCAGTGCTCCTAGATCATGGGGAACAATTAACTAATGATCTGTATAGATTCATTGTCTGCCATGGTTCAGTAGTAACTTCCTGATCTGAATCAAATAGTTGCAATTTAAAATTAAATGCTCAATTTTAAGACTGACTGATCCCCTCCAGTAGCAGATCACACAGAATCCAGATCACTCAAATGCTTCAGGCAAAATGGTATTAGCAAGCTGGGGATAATTCCAACTGCAGAGCATCTTTAGTTTTATACTTTCAATACAAATTTCATGTCAACATCCCCAGTACAAGGCTGAAGCAGTGCTGCATTGTCAGAAATGTTGCCTTTTAAACGATACTTTAAACTAAGGCCCATCTGCCCTCTTAGGCATTACTATGAAGGATAGGGAAATGACTCTTGGAAGTAGTTCAATACTGAGCCCTCAACTGATACCACGAAGACAGATTTGGTTACCATGTTGACTTTGTGGGGGCTTGCTATGCAAATTGCTGCAACTGCATTTCCTATAAAATAAGATGCTGCATTTTGGAAAGGCAAATCAGGGCAGAACTCTCACACTTAATGGTAAGGTCCTGGGGAGTGTTGCTGAACAAAGGCACCTTGGAGTGCAGGTCCATAATTCCTTGAAAGTGGAGTTGCAAGTAGATAGGATAGTGAAGGCAGCATTTGGTATGCTTGTATTTATTGGTCAGTGCATAAAATATAGGAGTTGGGAGATCATGTTGCGGCTGTATTTGACATTACTTAGGCCATTATTGGAATACTGTGTGCAATCTGGTCTTCCTGCTTTGGAAGGAAACTTGAAAGGGGTCAGAAAAGGTTAACAAGGATGTTGCCTGGGTTGGAGGGTCTGAGCTACAGGAAGAGGCTGCATAGGCTGGGGCTATTTTCTCTAGAGCATTGGAGGCTGAGGGATGACCTTTCAGAGGTTTATAAAATCATGAGGGGCATGGATAGGGTAGACAAGGTCTTTTCCCAGGGTGGGGGGAGTCAAAAACTAGCATATGTTTAAGGTGAGAGGGGAAACATTTCAAAGGGACCTAAGGGGGAACATTTTCATACACAGGGTGGTTCTTGTATGGAATCAGCTGCCAGAGGAAGTGGTGGAGGGTGGTACAATTACAACAGTTAAAAGGCATCTGGATGGGTACATGAACAGAAAGAGTTTACAGGGATATGGGCCAAATGTTGGCAAATGGGACTAGACTTATTGAAGATATCTAGTCAGCATGGACGAGTCGGACCAAGGGGTCTGTTTCCATGCTGTACATCTCTAAGACTCTAAATGCTTTAGGATGCACCAAAGACGGGAAAGGTGCTATAGAAATGAAGTTTGTCATTTAAAGAGGATAGTTTTAATCCCGCGGTGATCCTAGCCACCCTACCCTAACGCCACCCGCCACCCACCACCCACCATCCCCCACCCCCAACCCCCACACTCCACACCCAGCACAAAGAGTTGATCTGATCATTTTAGAGGTTTGGAAATGACGTGTGTCTGTGCTGCAATAGCATTATGAAAGGCCTGACACCAGGTGTCTCTCGAAGAGACATTGTGTGTGCGTGTGCATGGAGGGGAGGCACTCCATTCACAATGGCAGCTCTGATCACGAACAGCACAATTCTGTATTCCAAATACTTATAATAACCAAAGACCCAAATGTCAGAGGTCGCAAGATTTTCTCATCACCAGCTGACTGGATGATTCAGCCTGTTTCCACTGACTGGCAACTGGGGAATGGATCAAAACCACAAACTCTGGTTCTTTTCATTTCAGCTCTGACAGTATCCACCCTGCAAAGTCAACAAGCCATCATACATAAACAAGGTGCCGTGGGATAGCATTGCAAAATACCTTTCAAATTCCACCATGTTAAACCAGTCTTATGGAGAAGCACAACACATACAAGGAACCACTCCGACTACAAAATACTTTTCTTACACTTCTGGCTGCACGAGAGCTTTCATTTTCTTTATCCCCACTTTCCTCATGCTCATTTTCTCTAACAAATTATCTGACAAATGAACAAATTGTCCAAAAGCCTATCCCAGGAGTGTCACAAAGCTCGACTCCAAGCCCATTTAGAGCAGAAGTCTGGTTAGGGGTAGGTTCCAAGTTGCTCAGGGAACAGGGAGGTGTAGCAAAGGGAGGTCAGGGATAAAAAAAAACAAGCCAGAATCAAAGGATTGCAGCAATTTGAGGGCTGCGAGCTCTGAGGTGGTTATGGACTAGGGAGCAGCAAGGAGGATAAGAACTTCTACGTGAGAATTTTAACAACGTTATGAATGAGTTTTATACTACAAGTCCTTGGTGAAAAGCTGAATGGAAAAACTAAACTCAGAGTACACAAGCAGCGAACAGGCCTGAAAAGTTTTTAATCACTCTGCTACCACCCCTCCCTCAAAGGTCAGTGTTACAGATGCCCCAATGAGGAACGCTGTCTGCCACTTGGGAATAGAAATATCCAATTGAGAAGCCACAATCACAAAGCAATGACTTATGCCCCGGCAGGAGACTAACACTCAAAACATTGACTGGGAGCCTCAAGTTCAAATTGCTGGCCATTTGCCCAGAGGGACTGCAACTCTTAACTTGAGTTACTCAGTTAGATTTCATGCTGCTCAAAGTTAGAGTTAAAATGGAGAATAACAACAGAAGCTGTGGAACTGGGAATGCACAACGTTCTGTCTTAAAAAAAGCAACAATCAAATGTTACAGCGTGGACACTATTTTAGCTGATTAGTCTCGGGGTTTTTGTTCAGTCTAGTATCATCCAATGAAAACAACAGAAAATGCTTGGAAGACAGATCTGATCAGTAAGCATTCAGAAACAGAAAAGACAGATTAATAGTTTCCTCGCCAGAATTCATTTTCAGCATTTTTGTTTTTATTTTGTGGAGTATAAACACTGATATGGATCAATGAGACTCAGCAACCAGTTTCTGTGCTATAACAGGGGTATTTCAATTATGAAGGAGTTTAACAGAGCCAGTGTAACATTTCCACTTGGGGATGGGTTCAATTAGAATCATAAACATAAAACAGTCACAAAGAAATCCAAACAGGAGTTCAGGAGAAACTTCTTAACCTGGAGAGTAGGGAGCATGTGGAACTCGTTCCCACAGGGTGTGGTTGAGGCAAATCACTTGGATGCATCGTAGGGGTAGCAGGATGCGTATGAGTGAGGATATGTTGACAAGGGAGTGCTAGAGGAGTGGCAGGAGGGTCTTCTGGAGCAATAACACTGGCAGGGATTGATGAGGACAAAATGCCTGTTTGTGATGTAGCCTCAATTTAATTCAACATAAGCCCTCACCTGAAAGAACACATACTTAGAGTTACAGAGTCGGTCCAACGTGTCCATGCTGATCAGATATCCTAAATTAATCTAGTCCCATTTGGCAGCATTTGGCCCATATTCCTCTAAACCCTTCCTATTTATATACCTATCCAGATGCCTTTTAAACATTATAATTGTACCAGCCTTCAGCACTTCCTATGGCAGCTCATTCCATACAAACATCACCCTCGGAACAGGTTGCCCTTAGGGCCCTATTAAATCTTTCCCCTTTCACTTTAAACCTACGCTCTCTAGTTATGGACTTCTCTACGCTGGGAAAAAGACCTTGGCTATTCAGCTTATCTATGCCCCTCATGATTTTATAAACCTCTATAAAGTTACCCCTCAGCCTCTGATAGTCCAGGGAAAATACCCCCAGCCTATTCAGCCTCTCGTTGTACCATCTGTGCCATTGCTTTGCAGCAAGGGTAGTCATACAGGCAGGACATAGGACAGGTCATTTGGCCCCTCAGTGCTCCAACTGGTCTTACCGTTAGCCTCATACCCCTGATAACCTCTCAGTCACTTCCCATAACAAGAATCTATCTACATCTGCCTTAAAAATATTTAAGGGCTCTACTTCCATCAACTTTTGAGGAAGAAACTTAAAAAGACATGAGCCTCTGAGAAACTAATTGTCACCTGTATTAAACGGGTTGCCAGATTGCTTTTTATACAGTAATCTCTGGGTCTAGATCCTCCCACAAGAGTAAACATCGTCTCCATATCCACCCAGTCAAAATCCATCAGGATCTTGTGCTTCAGTCAAGTTGAATCCTACTCTTCGAAACTCCAGCAGATACAAACCCAGCCTGTCCAGTCTTTCTACATATGACAATTCACCAATTCCGGATATTAACCCAGTAAACACTGTCTGAACTGATTCTAATGTATTTACTTCCTTAAATGGGATGACCAATGCTGTACACAGTACTCCAGATGTGATCTCACCAAGGCAGTCTGAGGCAACAGCTCACCACCATCTGCTCAAGGAAAATGAATACAAACCTGTTCGGCAACACCCATGTCTCGTGAATGAACAAAAAATACAAATTAGCTGTAAATGTATACATTAGTAAAGCTCTACTGGCTTTAGTCATAATGAGTCAGGGTTTGTGCCCTTTAACAGGGCGAGGAACATTTTATACAGTGTGCGAATCGCATCACAGTGTAGGGCGAACATTCCTATCGAGATACAGACTCTGCATCAAGTTGACGTGAAGTATTGCTGGAGATTCTGTGCACCCACTAACACCACCTCCAACATGTCCCCTCCAGCAAGTTTCATTGATTTAGGGGTAGGCAGGTATATTACTCTGATAGGTTCATCCACACCTCCCATGTGAAAGAGTGGAACAAAAAAGCTGCTGTTCCTGTTCACGTCCTGGTAGAAAACAAGGGCTAGGAGCTGAGGCAGTGCCAGGATCAAACCCTCAGATACTGATAGTTCACTGCACATTGATCACTCAAGAAAACTACCAGAGAATGACAATCACCTGCAAAATTGAACCTCAACGAGATGCAGCAACTTTGTAAGGCAACAGTGAGGAAAGCAGGGGAATATATTAATGCAACAGCCTTGTAAAGTTAGTACTTCACCCAAGATGCTCTCAGCAAGAGCTCAAGTTTAAACCAACTGAATAATGTCAAGGAGGGGGCAGCAGGTAAAGTTGTCACTTTTTCAAATTCCATCCCTGGCCCAGCAACTGAAAGGCTGAACTAAACTGTTCAGATTGTAGTGACAAACTTGACTAAAGCCGAGTTCCTGACCACATCATCACCAATACCAATACATACCAACACCAATTTCAATTTGATAATATCACCTGATTCCCAGTTTCAGCTGCTCACCCTCAGATGAAACTCTCAAAGTCACAGTTACTTCTCGACTTCACTATTCCAATACATTCCAGGATTGCCGCCACATTCTATTTTCTGTAAACTTGGTCATCCGTAAACCTTCACTGCTAACGTGCACTAGATCATGCTCAGATGCTGTGCTCACTGACCAACTTGGTTTAGTTTTCAAGTCTCTTGGCTTCTCACCTCCTTCAGTCCTACTCTTCAGTACTCTGAGGTATTTGTGTTCCTCCCAATTGCAGCCTTTTGAGCATTGCTAATTTTCATCACTTCACCATAGGTGGCCCTCAGGTGTCTGGGTCATAAAGTCCCACCCTATATCTCATTCTCCTCCTTGGAGAGGCCCTTTATAACCTACCACTTTGACCAAAGTTTTGATTATCTACACCAATCATAGAATTGTTCAAGCACAGGAAGTAGTCAAACAGTCCATCTTCTTTGTACTGTTTCAATTAATTAGTATTTCACTTAATGCCATTCACCCTAACTTCACCCGTAATCCTACACAGTCTTCCTTTTCAGGTACAAGTCTAATTCTTTCTTGAAAGCTTTAATTAAACCAGCTTCTTTCAGCATCAAATTTTGTTCGTTGCTCTGGAACACATTGACTACTCTATGGGATTATAGAAATGAAAGCCTTTGTCACTGTTGATGTGCAGATTAAACAAAGTATTGGTGAGCAAACATTTAAAGATACAGTTGCCTTTTACAGAGATTCTACAAAAATAGAAAAGCTAGTTTACACTGCAAATCAAAAAAGAGACGGGACGTTTCTGAAAAGATATGCAACTGACTGTCAGTGCAGGACAGTGCACATCACTAAATCTTTCCAAAAGCCTTTGATAAGATAGTGAATATAAAGCTACAGAGTAAGGTGACAGCCCATGGTGTTGGGATTAATACATTTGCATGGATGTGTGCTGGCTAACTACTGGAAGATAGTGAAATTGGGAAAAAGGGGATATGATAGAATTCTTCATCGAGTTGGAGCAAGGTGGCTGATTCTGAGACAAGGGTCCAGAATTTTAATAAGGAAAACTACAATGGTATGAGGTGTAAGTTGACTATGATGGATTGGAAAATGTTACTGAAAGGAATGACAGTGCATAAGCAATGGCAAACATTTAAGGAGCAAATGGGTGAATTACAAATATTGTTTATGCCTATCTGACGCAAGAGGCAAAGAGAACGGTGGTCAAACCATGGCTTATTAAGGAAGTTAGAGATAGCATCAGTTGCAAAAAACGAGGCATACAAATTGGCAAGAAAAAAGAGAGACCTGAGGATTGGGTAAGTCAGAAAAGAAGGACAAGTGATTGACTAAGAAGGGCAAAATACAGTGCGAGAGTAAGCTTGCAGGGAACACAAGAACTGACTGATAAAGTTTCAAAGAGAAAAAGATTGGTGAAAACTAATGTAGGTCCCTTACAGTCAGAAACAGGGAAATTAAAAATGAGAAACAAAGAAATGGTTGACAAACTAAATTCATACTTTGCCTTGGGTCTTCACAAAGGAAGACACAAATAATATACCAGAAACGGGGGACACAGGGTTTAGTCAGAGGGAAAAACGGAAACAAATCAGTGCTAGTAGAGAAATGGTGTTGGAGAAATTGTTTGGATTAAAGATTGATAAATTCCAGGATACTTAAGGAACAGGCCCCAGAAGTAGTGGATGCATTGGTGGTCATTTTCCAAGATTCTTCGGGCTCTGGCACAGTTCCTACAGATTGCAGATTAGCTGATAGAACCACACTATTTATAAAAGGGAAATAGAAAGAAAATGAAATGATAAGCCAGTGAGTCCGATGTCAGTAGTGGGGGAGTTGCTAGAGTCCACTATTAATGATTTTATAGCAGTGAACTTGGAAAAAAAATGGTAGAATCAGACACAATTAGCACAGATTTACAGAAGGGAAATCTCGCTTGACAAATCTACTGAAATTCTTCAAGGATGTAACTAGTAGAGCTGATCAGGGAGCCAGTGGATGTGGTTTATTTGGACATTGAGAAGTCTTTAATAAAGTCTCACGTAAGAGATTAATGTGTAAAATTAAAGCGCTTGGGACTAGAGGTAGTGTACTGAGATGGACAAATAATCGGTTAGCAGAGAGGAAACAAAGAGAATAGGGAGAAATGGGTCTTTGAGACCCATTGTGGCAGGCAGTGACTAGGAGTACTGCAGGGATCAGTACTAGGATCCCAGCTATTCACAATATATGTTAATGATTTAGATGAGGGAATTAAAGTGCAATTTCCCAAAATTTGCAGAAGACACAAAGCTGGGTGGAAGGTCAGCTGAGGAGGATACTAAGATGTTGCAGTGTGATTTGAACAGGCTGAGTGGGCAAATGAATGGTAGATACAGTATAATGTGGATAAATGCGAGATGATTCACTTGGGCAGCAAAATAGAAAGGCAGGTTATTATTTGAACTGTAAATTGAGAGTGAGAAATGTTCAACGAGACCTTGTCCTTGTGCACCAGTCATGAAAGTAAGCATGCAGGTGGTAAAGAAGGCAAACTGTATATTGGCCTTCATTGCGAGAAGATACGAGTACAGGGACAAGGATGTCTTGCTGCAATTATACAGGGCATTGGTGGGGCCACATCTGGAATGTCATGTGCAGTTTTTGTCTTCTTACCTGAAGAAGGATGTTCTTGCCATAGAGGTAGTGTAGCGCAGGTTTAACAAATTGTTTCCTGGGGTGGCAGGACAATGTATGAAGAGAGGTTGTGTCAGTTAGGATAGTAATGACTGGAGTTTAGAAGAATTAGGGGGGAATCTCATAGAAACCTACAAAATTGTAACAGGACTGGACAGGTTAGATGCAGGAAAGATGTTCTCTTGGTGGGGGAGTCCAGAATCAGAGGTCATAGCTTAGGATAAGGCATTTTTTTTTTTAGGATTGAGATGAGGAGAAATTTCTTACCCAAACAGTAGTAAACCTGTGGAATGCATTATCACTGAAAGTGGCCAAAAGGTCAAAACACTGTGTTTTCAAGAAAGAGGTAGATACAGCTCCCATGGTCATGGGGATCAAAGGATTAGGAGTATTGAGCTGAATGATCAGCAATGGTCATATTAAATGGTGGAGCAGTCTAGAGGATGGATTGGCCTACTCCTATTTTCTAAGTTTCTGTGTCATTTTCAGGATAACAACCTGTAACGAGTGGGGTGGCGCATGGGTCAGCATTATTTACAATATATAGTACACCCAAGTCATGAATATCTATATATTTGTAGATGACAGAAATAAGTGGAAAGGCAGGGAATCAGGATGACTCAAGTCTGCAAAGGGATACATACAGGGAAAGTGAGTGAACAAAATTTGAAAGATGGGATTTAATGCAAGAAAACATGAGGTATGCGCTTTAGTAGGAAGGATAAGAGAGTTGAATGTTATTTATATGAGGACAACCTCTAGAAAGCTGCAGTGGAGAGATTCTGGGGCTACTCATGCATGAGTCACAAAATGCTACAATCAAAGTTCAGCAGGTAACAGGGAAAGGCAAATGAACAGGCAGCCTTTACTTTAAAAGAAAGAGTTTAAAAATAGGGAGGTCTTGCTAAAACTATATAAGGTACTGGACAGACCGCATCTTGGATACTGAACAGTTTTGGCCCCCTTATCTATGGAATGATATGTTGGCATTAGAGACAGTTCACAAAATGTTTGCTAAATTGATCCTGGGTGTGCAGGGATCTTCTTATGAAGAGAGGTTGGGCTTTACTAATTGGAGTTCAGAACAATGAGGGATGACATTATTGAAACATGAGAGATTTTTAGAGGATTTGACAGCTAAATGCTGAGAAGTTGCTTTCCGCCAGTAGGAGAGTGCAGGAGCAGAATCTTGGAGTAAGGGGTCACTCATTTCAATTTTTTTTCCCCCTCACAGAGGGTAATGATTCTGTGAAATTCTTTACTACAGAGGCTGTGCAGGCTGGGTTATGAAACGTACTCAATACAGAGACAGATTTCTGATCAGTAATGCTTATGGAGGTATGGCAGGAAAGTGGAGTCCTGGATTATCAGAACAGTCAGAATCCCTTTGCATGGGTTGGATCAGACTCTATGGACTGAATGGCCTACCAATGCTTCATCTTGTAGTTAGAGCAAAGAAAATTACAGCACAGGAACAGACCCTTCGGCCCTCCAAGGCTGCGCCGATCCAGATCCTCTATCTAAACATGTCGCCTATTTTCCAAGGATCTGTATCCCTCTGCTCCCTGCCCATTCATGTATCTGTCTAGATACATTTTAAATGATGCTATTGTGCCTGCCTCTACCACCTCAGCTGGCAACGCATTCCAGGCACGCATCACCTTCTGCATAAAGAACTTTCCACATATATCTCCCTTAAACTTTTCCCCTCTCACCTTGAAATCGTGACCCCTAGTATTGGAGTCCCCCACTCTGGGAAAAAGCTTCTTGCTATCCACCCTGTCTATACCTCGCATGATTTTGTAGACCTCAATCAGGTCCCCCCTCAACCTCCGTCTTTCTAATGTAAATAATCCTCATCTACTCAACCTCTCTTCATAGCTAGTTGCACATGAACAGGTCAGTCCTTCAAATCAGTTCTCGCATAGTGTGAGATGATTTCACTCTGAATTCATGGATACTTCCAGCCCTTTTAAAAACAGGGCTATTTACAAACAACATAGACCGAGATTAGCTGATTCAATGCATCAGACATTACTGATCCTCAGTTATGCGAAAATGATAGAAGGATCTCTGATAAAATTTAAAACAGTCTGAAGTGACCATTGCAATCCCGATCATTTAATAACACAAAAGGGGCGGTTAGAAAGATTTTTTTTTGTCTGGAATGAGTCGGAGATAAACCCTGCACCACACGCGGGGGCCGAGGTGTAGAAGGGTAAAGGCAAAAATCAGACTTTACGTTTTACTTTCGCCAATTTTTTTAAAAAATAACACACAAAGGATCATAACAGAAGACCGGACAGAAAACGGCACATATGGCCCCGGACGAGACCCAGACACAACGCGGGGATCAGACCAGGCAGAACTCCAACAGGAGGAGGAGGAGGAGGAGGAGAAACCCAAATAAGCTGAACCTCAGCTTAATCCCCGCACCCGATCTCCAAACAAAAACCCCCACAATTTCCCAACAGATTCACTCATTCATTTTCCCTTCACATCAAAACTCCTTGGGTGGGGAGGAAGAAAGTAAGGGGGCGGGGAGTGGAGGGGGGGTGGAGGAGAAGAGGGGAGGGGAGGGGAAGGTAGGGTGAGGGGAGGGGAGGGGAAGGTAGGGTGAGGGGAGGGGGTAGAAGTGGGGAGGGGACGTGGGGTGTGGGGGTGGAGGGATGGGACGGGGGGTGAGGACAGGGGACGGAGGGGAGTGGGGGGGTGATAGGGGAAGGGGGAGTGAGGGAGAAGGGGGTTGGGGAGGGTAAAGGGAACAGGGGAGGGGGCAATGGGAGGGAGTCGAGGGGGAAAAGGGTGTCCCGTCCCAAGGGACTGGGGGAGGGGGGGTAAAAGGGAGAAGGAGTCCTAGCCCCGAGGGGATGGGAAGGGGGGGGGGGGGGTTTACCTCTCACCGAGTCGACATTCCACAGGGCGCCGCCATCTTAACCGCCTCACCTCCCCCACCACAGACGGATCATCCACATCCGCCAGCCCCGGCCAAAGAAAAACAAATAAACCCCGGACTACTTCCTCCAACCTGCCCTCGAATCCCAAAATACAAACCGAATGGCGGCAACTGCGCTCCGCGTCGCACCTCCGCTTCGCCGCCGCCCGATCATCCCTCCGTCGAACGGAGCCGTCCCTCCAGGCCCTGATTTGTATAGGAAAATGTGGGGAGAAGTAGTCCCCGCAACCTCTTCACCCCCTCCCCCCACCGCTCGCGGACGGATATCAGGCGGGGCGTCGCGGCTGCGCGTGACTGCGGGTGTCCGGAGCGCGCCTGCGCCGCCGTTTGTGGGGCCCGCATGACGTCACCGGGCCCTGGTAAACAGGGGTTATTCCCGGTCAAGGGGGCGGGGGGGTTTCCCCTACTCAGCTGTCAATCACAGTGTGTCCAGACGTGGGATGGAGAGAGCCACAGAGAGACAGAGGGGGAAGGATGGAGAGAGAGAGAGAAGAATGGAGAGAGGGACAGGAGAGGGAGAAGGCTGGAGAGAGGGAGAAGGATGGAGAGAGGGAGATAGGCAGAGAGATAAAGAGACAAGGTGTGGAGCTAGATGAATGCAGCAGGCCAAGCAGCATCATAGGAGCAGGAAAGCTTGATGTTTCAGGCCTAGACCCTTCATCAGAAATGGGAGAGGGGAAGGGGGTTCTGAAATAAATAGGAAGAGAGGGGGAGGCGGATAAAGGATGGATAGAGGAGAGGATAGGTGGAGAGGAGGCAGACAAGTCAAAGAGGCGGGAATGGAGCCAGTAAAGGTGAGTGTAGGTGGGGGCGGTAGGGAGGAGATAGGTCAGTCCAGGGAGGACGGACAGGTCAAGGGGACGGGATGAGCTTAGTAGATAGGAGATGGGGGTGGGGCTTGAGGTGGG
>JAHRHZ010000036.1:4860752-4888522 GCA_024137785.1 Ginglymostoma cirratum
GGAGTGCCACACTGTAGAAGGGTCAGCCCTGAGGGAGCGGGCACTGTTGGAGAGTCAGGGCTGATGGAGAGCCGCACTGTTGGAGGGTCAGGGCTGAGGGAGAGCCACACTGTCAGAGAGTCAGTGCTGAGGGAGCGCCGCATTGTCAGAGGGTGAGTGCTGAAGGAGTTTGCACTGTCGGAGGGTGAGTGCTGAGGGAGGGCCGCACTGTCGGACGGACAGTGCTGAGGGAGGGTCAGTGCTGAGGGAGCGCCGCACTGTCAGAGGGTCAGTGTTGAGGGAGTGGGAACTGTCGGAGGGGCAGGGCTGAGGGTATGCTGCACTGTCGGAGCAGCAGGGCTGAGGGAGAGCCGCACTGTCAGAGAGTCAGTGCTGAGGGAGCGACGTACTGTTGGAGGGTCAGTGCTGAGGAAGCGCCGCACTGTTGGAGGGTCAGTGCTGAGGGAGCGTCGCACTGTCAAAGGGTCAGTGCTTAGGGAGCGTCGCACTGTCGGAGGGTCAGCCCTGAGGGATCGGACACTGTCGTTTGGTCAGTGCTGAGGGTGTGCCGCACTGTCGGAGGGGCAAGGCTGAGGGAGAGCCGCACTGTCGGAGAGTCAGTGCTGAGGGAGGGTCAGTGCTTAGGAGCGCGCACTGTCAGTGGGTCAGTGCTAAGGGAGCGCCGCACTGTCGGAGGGTCAGTGCTGAGGGAGCGCCGCACTGTCGGAGGGTCAGCGCTGAGGGAGCGATGCACTGTTGGAGGATCAGTGCTGAGGGAGGGTCAGTGCTGAGGGAGCGCCACACTGTCGGAGGGTCAGCCCAGAGGGAGCGGGCACTGTCGTTTGGTCAGTGCTGAGGGTGTGCCGCACTGTCAGAGTGGCAGGGCTAAGGGTGTGCCGTACTGTCGGAGGGTCAGTGCTGATGGAGTGGGCACTGTCGGAGGGGCAGGGCTGAGGGAGAGCCGCACTGTTGGAGGGTCAGTGCTGAAGGAGGGTCAGTGCTTAGGAGCGCGCACTGTCAGAGGGTCAGTGCTGAGGGAGCGCCGCACTGTCGGAGGGTCAGTGCTGAGGGAGCGCCGCACTGTCAGAGGGTCAGCGTTGAGGGAGTGCCACACTGTAGGAGGGTCAGCCCTGAAGGAACGGGCACTGTTGGATGGTCAGTGCTGAGGGTGTGCCGCACTGTCGGAGGTGCAGGACTGAGGGTGTGCCGCACTGTCGGAGAGTCTGTGCTGAGGGAGCGACGCACTGTTGGAAGGTCAGTGCTGAGGGAGGGTCAGTGCTGAGGGAGTGCCGCACTGTCAGAGGGTCGGTGCTGAGGGAGTGCCGCTCTGTCGGAGGGTCAGTGCTGAGGGAGCGCGCACTGTTGGAGGGTCAGGGCTGAGGGAGTGGGCACTGTCGGAGGGTCAATGCTGAGGGAAAGCTGCATTGTTGGCGGGTCAGTGCTGAGGGAGTGCCACACTGTCGGAGGGTCAGGGCTGAGGGAGCGCCGCACTGTCATAAGGTCAGCGCTGAGGGAGTACCGCGCCGTTGGAGGGTCAGTGCTGAGGGAGTGGGCTGTGCTGAGGGAGTGCCACACTGTCAGAGGGTCAGAGCTGAAGGAGTGGGCACTGTCGGAGGGCTGTGCTGAGGGAGTGGGCACTGTTGGAGGGTCAGTGCTGAGGGAGCAGCGCACTGTCAGAGGGTCAGTTCTGAGGGACTGAGCACTGTCGGAGGGTGAGTGCTGAGGGAGTGGGCACTGTCAAAGGGTCAGGGCTGAGGGAGCATCGCACTGTCGTAGGGTCAGCGCCGAGGGAGTACCGCGCCGTCGGAGGGTCAGTGCTGAGGGAGTGGGCACTGTCGGAGGGTCAGTGCTGAGGGAGTGGGCACTGTCGGAGGGTCAGTGCTGAGGGAATGGGCAATATTGGGATTTGTGAGCAGGTGACCGTAATCCTGCTGATCTATCTGCTGAAACATGTTGGTTTATTTATAATGTTTGGGAAAAGTTCTTTCAATCTGTTGCTAAATTTTGCCACTGACAGGGAGAAGTAGGTGTTTTGTTTGGGTTGTCACACACCCAATCTGATGTCTCTGTTCTCAGTGTGATAGTTAGACACTGATACAAGCAGAGATTTCACTGTAAGATTTAAACTTTGATCTCCTGCACAGAGTTCTGACTGTCATTTCCATAAAGTCTGCCCCATCAACAGTTTCTCACAACAGTTGTACTCAAATCAGATGGAAACATTCAAAGTTATTTCCAATGCAAATGATTTGAACAGACCGGTTTATGTGAGTTATCAGACTCTGCAGCAGCGAGGGATCTGGGCAGATTCCATCAGTGACAATGGGGAACTAACACAATTGTGTGAGAATGTGGGGGTGAAGGTGGGCATTGGGCTAGAGAAACAGCGGGGGAGGAGGGATAGGGAGGGTAAAGGAGATACAAAGCACAAAGACAATGGTGAGGGAAAGGCAACAAAATAGAGGGGGAGAGTGGGGAGGGCAGGCAGGGAGAAATGATCAAACAAATCTGATTATCTGCACATTGCCACATTTGATCAACAGTAAGTGATGGAAGGTGTCAGTAACAGAGCTATCAAGCAGCACCTGCTCAGCAATAACCTGCTCAGTGACGCCCAGTTTGGGTTCCACCAGGGCCACTCAGCTCCTGACCTCATTACGGCCTTGGTTCAAACATGGACAAAAGAGCTGAATTCCAGAGGTGAGGTGAGAGTCACAGCCCTTGATATCAAGGCTACATTCGACCAAGTGTGGCATCAAGGAGCCCTGGCAAAGCTGGAATCAATGGGTATCAGGGGCAAACTCTCTGGTGGTTGGAGTCATACCTGACACATAGGAAGATGGTCATGGTTTTTGGAGGTCAGTCACCTCAGCTCCAGGACATCTCTGCAGGAGTTCCTCAGGGTAGTGTCCTCGGCCCAACCACCTTCAGCTGCTGCATCAATGACCTTCCCTCCACCATAAGGTCAGAAGTGGGGGTGTTCCCCGTTGATCGCACATTGTTCAGCACCATTCGTGACTCCTCAGGTACTGAAGCCGTCCATGTTCACATGCAACAAGATCTGGACAATATCCAGGCTTGGTCTGACAAGTGGTAAGTAACATTCACGCCACACAAATGCCAGGCTATGCCCATCACCAATAAGAGTTCACTGGAGTGTAGGAGGTTGAGAGGTGACCTTAAGATATTTTTAAAATAATGAGGGAATAGATAAGGGTTAATGGCAGGTGTTTGTTTCTACCTCAGGAGGTTCACTGAGGCTCCTCAGACAGCACCTTTCAAATCCACAACCACTTCCGTCTAGAAGGACAAGGGCAGCAGATACATGGGAACACCACACCCTGCAAGTCCCCCTCCAAGCCCCTCACCATCCTGACTTGGAAATATATCGCCGTTCCTTCACTGTCACTGGATCAAAATCCTGGAATTCCCTCCCTAAGGGCATTGTGTGTCAACTCACAGCACATGGACTGCAGCAGTTCAAGAAGGCAGCTCACCACCACCTTCTCAAGGGCAACTAGGGACGGGTAATAAATCCTGGGCCCAGCCAATGATGCCCACATCCCACAAGTGGATAAAAGAAGTTGTAGATTCAAGAGGTTCATGATAAGAAAACACCACTGAAAACTTGCAATGGGAGATTGATCCCACGCATTACAAATGAATTTATCTTAGGTTAGGGTCCCAGATCTGTTTGTGTTGAATGAAAAAATTGGCCGAATGTTTCTGCTTGACTCTGTAGCAATTGTAACAAGGTCAGCCAGGTAGACCTCGCAGAATATGAGTTCCCTGATTGGGGCTGTTAACCTGGTCCAATCAGGGAATCCTGGCTGACCAATATAAACAGGAGGGTCAGAGCTTCTGTTCACTCAGAGTGCTGGCTCTGACAGAGCTGGATCAGTGTCAAGGAATCTCCACATGTAAATAAAGGGTGACTTGGTGACAGGATAACAGGCCTCTGTGGAGTCATTTCAATTCCCCCAACTATCCAAAACTGACCCAAAAAAGGATCTGGGATACAGGACACTGTCTGATGTTTCATTCACTTTAGCAGACCCCCAACAATGTAGCACACACCCAGGCTCTACACAAAGAAGGTTATGCTTCAGTTAAACAGAGCATTGCTGAAAACATAATTGAAATACTTTGTGCAGTTTTAGTCTCCTTTCTGAAGGAAGGATATAAATGGATTGGAGCTAGTTTTGAGGAGGTTTACCAGATTGAGAGCTGGAATGAGCATGCTGTTTTGTGAGGAAAAGTTTGGGCTTGTTTCCACTGGAATTTAGAAGAGTGAGGAGGTGATTTCATTGAAGCGTATAAGATGCTGAGGGGTCTTGATAAGGTGGGTGGAGAAAAGGATGTTTCCGTATGTGGGTCAGCCCAGAACCAGGGGGCACTGTTTTAAAATGAGGGGAATTTTTCTCTCAGAGGGTTGTGTGACTCTCTACCTCAGGAGGTGGTGCAGATGGTTCATTGAGTATGTCAAAGGTGGAAGTGGATAGACTGGTGTTAGACAGAAGGATAAAGGTTATTGGGGTTTAGATGGGAAAGTGAAACACAAACAGATCAGCTGTGATCTTATTGGTGTAGGAACAGGCTCGTGGGGTCTCCTCTGTTCCTAATTCACTGGTTCATATGTTTGTAGTTTATGCCTCACCAATGTGGTGGACAAGAGTGCCATAAGACCATGGAAATAGGAATAGGAGTAGGCCATTCAGCCCCTCTAGCCTGGTCTGCCATCACTAGGATCATGGCTGATCCAACATTCCTCACGTCCACTTTCCTGCCCTTTCCCCATCACCCTTGATTCTCCGACAGATCAAATAGACCAACTTAGTTAGTACAGGAATTGAACCCACACTTTCGGTATCATTCTACATCACAAAAACCAACTGATCAACCAACTGAGCTAACATAACAATCAGCTGACCATCCAGTGGGACAGGGAGTTTGGAATGATCCCTGTGATGGGGGCACAGTGAGAGAGGGATGGGAGAGCCACAGGGAGACGCTATCTCCCTGTGGTAGGATTCTAAGATGGGTTGTGATGGATAATGAAGGGAGTGAGAAAAGGGGTGTATGGAGGAAATGGATTTCCTGCTGATGCACTCATTCATTTTCTGTGTGACATTATCAGAGAGGCCAGGAAGCACTCTACCCTCCACCTTATACTGTACATCTGACAGTCACCATAGCCTTACTGGACGATAGGACACTTGCTCATTCAAGAGAGAGAGAAAGAGAAAAAAACGACTTGTGCTGGTTTAACCTGAGGGTCATCATGCCTCAGGTGAGGTGGGAAGTTGTGAAGGGGTGCCTCTCAGGCAAACTGATCAGTTAGCTTGCATGGCTAGTTTGCAATGCGGAATAGAAACATAGAAAATAGGTGCAGCAGTAGGCCATTAGGCCCTTCGAACCTGCACTGCCATTCAGTACGATCAAGGTTGATCGTGAAATCTCAGTATCCCATTCCCGCCCTCTCCCCATATCCCTTGATCCCTTTAGCCGCAAGGGCCATGTCCAGCTCCCTCTTGAATATATCTAACAAACCGTCCCCAACAGCTTCCTGGGGGAGAGAATTCCACAGGTTCACAACTCTGAGTGAAGAAATTCTTTCTCACCACAGTCCTGTATGGCTCACCCCTTATTCCTAGACTGTGATCCTCTAGTTTTGGACTTCCCCAACATCAGGAACATTCTTCCCACATCTAGCACGTCCAGTTAAATCAGGATTTTATATGTTTCTATAAGATCCCCCCTGATTCTTCTAAATTCCAGTGAGGTCAAGTCCAGTTGATCCAGTCCTGCCATCCCGGGAACCTCTACTGGACTTCCTCAAAAGCAACGATGCTAACAACATGGGTTCAATTTCCACGTTGGCTGAAGTTAGCATGAAGAACGCTCCTTCTCAACCTCTCCCCTCACCTGGGGTGTGCTGACCCTCAGGTTAAACCACCACCAGTCATATCTCTCTGATGAGAAAGAGATAGAGAGAGTAGGACTATAACGCCTTCACCTCTTACATCCCATAGCACAGGGAGATGTACCAGAGAAGTTACTCTCCATATATATGGGACATTCTTTAAGCAGAGTCACTCACAGGAGTAGAGTGATGTACACTCACTGTTGTAATGTAGAGCAAGGCATGACATGTTGATATCCAGTGTGTGTGTCTGTGTGGGTGTGTCTGTGTGTGTGTGAGTGTCTGTGTGTGTCTGTGAGTGTGTGTGTGTCTGTGTGTGTGTGTCTGTGTGTGTGTGTGTCTGTGTGTGTCTGTGTGTGTGTGTCTGTGTGTGTGTGAGTGTCTGTGTGTGTGTGTCTGTGTGTGTGTGTCTGTGAGTGTGTGTGTGTCTGTGTGTGTGAGTGTCTGTGTGTGTCTGTGAGTGTGTGTGTGTCTGTGTGTGTGTGTGTGTGTGTCTGTGTGTGTCTGTGAGTGTGTGTGTGTGTGAGTGTGTGTGTGTGCCTGTCTGTCCGTCTGTCTGAATGTTTGTCTGTGATTGTGACTGTGTGTGCATCTGTCAGTCTGTACCTGGGACTATGAGTGCCTGTCTCTGTCTGTCTGTGAATGTGGATACGTGTGTGTGCTGGTGTATGAGTGTCTGTCTGTGCCTCTGTCTGTGTGGGGTGTTTGTGTCTGTCTGTGTAAGTATGTGTGTCTGTGTAAGTGATTGTGGGTGTGTGCATTATCTGCTTGCGTCTGTGGGTGTGTGTGTGTGTGTCTGTCAGTGTTTGTGGGTATGGGTGTGGGGTTTGTTTGTCCGGATGCCTATACCTGTGGGCTCTGTGAATGTTTGCTTGCGTGTGACGCAGAGAGAGAAGAATATCTCTATTTGAGTGAACCTTGCTATCTGTGGTTTTGTTTTGTAATTTACACAAACATTTCCCCCTGGGATTCTTTGTGAATCTGTAGAATATTCTTAAGATTTTAGAAATTACAGTACACAAGGGTTAATAAACTCGAATGGATTGTTTCGGACCTGTTTCTTTTGAGCACAAATTAAGAGCGCAATTTCATTGAAATAATACCTCGGAGGCTGTTTATAATAAACATGACTGTCTTCTTTCTCTTTCCGTCATATCTTCTTCCTACTGCCCCTCTTTCCTTGCTATTTCGCTTTTGCTGCTCTCTCCTTCCTTCTTTCTGCCCTATCTCTCGGCTTCACTTGGTCGATCTCTCGGCTTCTTTGGAGCAGGGCGGTTTTCTGTCTTACCAAACCCGGTGCTTTCTCTGTACGGCTTAGATAAGAGTTCTGTTACCAGTCAGATATGAGTGCATTGCTCAGAAAGAAGGAATTAAGTAAGAGACATCAGATCAGAGAGAGAAATGGAATAAACATGTTTGAATCTGAAACACACACAGCTTCCAGTGGCAACGCAATCTTACATTTAATATCCTGCCAAAGTTCCTGAGAGGAAGTCCTAGTCTTAAAAACTCTCCGAAACTGTGTGTTCCCTCTAAAAAAAATCCATGCAAATATACTCTGAAACCTTGTGCTCTCGGTGACAGGTATCTGTAGCATTAACTGCACTCTGCTCTGTAAACAAACATTGATCCTAGATTCTTCCTATTTTCTTAGACATGAGCCGTAGTCTCTGGTCCAACGTGAAAGAGTTCTATAAGCCTCAGGACTGTACTGACCTGGGTGACCATCGGGAATGTTAGACCCCCAAGCATTGTTTTAAAAGCAAAACGTGATTTATATGCCCCATGATATTTTGGATCTGTCAAGTGTTGCTTTGAAAGTAAATGCCACTGGACTCTGTCATTTAATATATACTCCTCTGAGTGTCTGCTGTTTGTGTCTGTCTGTCTTGTGCATACGTGTGTCTGTGTGCGCATGTATATCTGTGTGTTCGTCCGTCTTTTTCTCCCTCAGCTTGTGTCTGTGCATGTGAGTGTGTCATTCCCTATCTGCACAACATAAGGGGACAGTTCTGAAGTTAACGTCTCAGACAATTTCTGGTTCTGCCCCTCAGAGTGTCTATGTCCCTGTGTACATTTCTGTGTGTGTGTGTGTGTGTGTGTGTGTGTGTATCTTTCTATCCCTGTGTGTATTTCTCTGTCTTAATCAGTTAGTTTTATTTATTTCCCTTTGTGTGTATATGTCATTTTCTGGACTTTTACACGTCTCTCCCTCAGCATGTCTGTGTGTGTCCCTCTATCTCCCTGAACGTCTCTATTCCCTCCCTCTCCCTGTGTCCCCCTTTGTGTATGTGCCACTCTGCGCTCCTCTCTCTCCACACCTGTCTGGCACTATGTCTCCCTGGGTGTCTTTCCCTGTCACTACGTGAGTCTCTGTATGTATTTTCCTCTCCCTGTATTCCTATGTCCCTCATTGTAGCTTTGTGTGTGTGGATTTGTCTGTCTCTCTCTGTCTGACAGTGCGTGTCTCCCTGTGTGTTAACTCTCACTGTGCCTGTCTCTTTCTGTCCCCCTCTCTCTCTGTCCCTCTGTCACTGTGTGCATGTGTCCTTCTCTGTCTCTGTCCCTCCCCCCTCTCTCTCTGTCACTCTCTTTCTTTTTCCTCTGTCTGTCCTTTTATCTTTCTCCACCTCTGTCCCTCTCTCTGTTTCTGTCACTCTCTCTCTCTTACTATGAGACAGTTTGCACTTCACTGTTTTCCTATTGGCCAGCGGATGCCTCCCCAAAAACAGATTTGTTGGTGTGTGGGGGAATGTAATTATCAGATTGAAAAATCAGGGCGGGCTGCAGAGACACAGAGAGAGAGAGAGAGAGAAGCCAGAGGCAGGGGAACGCGGAGAGAAGCGGCAGGGAATATTCCGTAGCTGTAGGATCGCAGCTCCCGGGGTGATTCGGAAACTCCATCCGAGCCTGAGTACGAATGAGCAGCTGGAATCTCCGAAACTGCCGGCCAGAGAAACACAGCGATATCAGCCAGTGAGCCAGGTGACAGCGGGATGTTTCCTGTTCCTCGGGATTTTTCTGTTTGTTTGTCTATTGTGTTTGCGGTGCTCCGGGCAGCAACTTCATCCTGTTCCCAAAATCCAACCGAAGCAAATCCTAATCTGAATCAGGCATACCGTGCGAGGGAATCCGGGTTCACTAGCAGCCCAGTCTGTCCCAATCCCTCTCTCTCTCTCCATCCCAATCTCTCTCCCAATCCCTCCCTCCCAGTCCCACTCTCTCTCCCAATCCCTCTCTTCCTCCCAATCCCACTCTCTCTCCCAATCCCTCTCTCCCAGTCCCACTCTCTCTCCCAACCCCTGTCTCCCTCCCAGTCCCAGTCTCTCTCCAAATCTCCCTCTTCCAATCCTAGTTTCTATCCAATCCCAGAGATTCTCTCAATCCAAGTCTCCTCTCCAATCTGAGTTTCTCTCCCAATGTAGTCTCTCCCAATCCCCAACTCTCTCCAAACCCAGTTCTAATCCCAGTCTCTGTCCCAAACCCAGTCTCTCTCGATCCCAGTCTCTCCTCCATTCCCATTCTCTGAACCAATACCAGACTCTTTCTAATCTCAGTATGTCCCAATCCATTTCCATTAATCCCAGTCTTCCTCAATCCCAGTCTTCCCTCAATCCCACCCTCTGTCCGGTCCTGGTATGAATGTCAAGGAACTGATATAATAATGGAATAAAATCAGCCACTATCTTTGTTCCTAAATGTGGTTTATTAAACGGTGTCGGTCCACAGAAGAACAGTGTTAACCTTGTTGAGGATTTTGGAGACTTGGAGGTGGAATCTTTTTATAAGAATCTATGAATTAGGAGAAGGAGTAGGCCATTCAGCCCCTCAACCTTGCGACTCAAAAAGATAGTGTCTCAAAGGATTGTGGCATCAAGTCTACTTTCCTGCCTACACCAATAACCTTTGACTCGTTCATTAATCAAGAATCCATTAGCCTCTGCCATAAAAATACTCAGGACCCTGCCTCCACTGCTTCGGGTGTTTATTTGGATAAAAATAATGTGGAGAGAGCAGGACATTGGTACAGAGGGAAAGCTGTTCATTCAACAAGCTGGAGTAGGCATGGGGGGATCTGCTCTGTAACAATTCCCCATCTCTGAAAGTTCCACAAACTCCTGGCTCTTTGCGTGAAAACAGTTCTCTTCATCTTTGTTTTGAATGAGACACTCCTTACAGAATTTTAAAACTGCATCATCTAGTTCTAGTCTCTCTTATGAGGAGGGGAACACTGCCTCAGCATCCACCCTGTCAGGTACCCTCAGGATCATCCATGTCCCAGTAATATCACCTCCTATTAGAATCCCTACAGTGTGGAAACAGGCTCTTTGGCCCAACAAGTCCGCACCAACCCAAAACCATCCCCTTATAACCCACCTAAGCTACACATCCCTGAACACTACAGGCAATTTAGCACAGCCAATCCACCCTAACCTGCACATCTTTGGACTGTGGGAGGAAACCCACCCAGACACAGGGAGAATGTGCAAACTCCACACGGATAGTCACCTAAGGGTGGAATCAAACCCAGGTCCCTGGTGCTGTGAGGCAGCAGTGCTGCCCGCTGCGCCACCATGCCATTTCTTCTAAACTTAAATGGATATAAAATCTTTCCTCATATGATAACTCCACCCTCCCACCCCAAGGATTCAGCCCAACGAACCTGCTCTGAACTGCTTCTCAAATACTTACATACTTTCTCAAGTAAGGAGATCAAAGCTGTTCACAATCCTCCAGGAGTCTCACCAATGCTCTGTACAACTGCAGCATAAACATGCCTACTTTTATATTTTAACTCCAGCTGTTTACATGATACAAGTACTGAATTTGGTGTGATTAGAATTGTTGCAATTCTTATGGAAAATAAACATTTGGCCAAGTTCACCGCAGCCTTCTCAAGGGCAATTGGAGGTGAACAATAAATACTTCATTTGTGATGCCCATGGTAATGAATGAATTTTTTTAAACGTCAATTTAACGTTAATCACATTAGAGGGATCTTCCGGGATCTTTTCAGAACACATGACTGTCTCTGGGCATTTAATCCCCTCTTTCTCTCCCTCTCACGCCATTCAGCTAGAGAGGAGGAAATATATGATGTGAAAATATCAAGTAAATATTTTTATTAGCTTAGTTTGGGAAGATACTAGATCTATGACAAAGGATGCAATTCCAGAGCCTTTAGAAATACATAAGATGACCAAACAGAGCCAGCATGGCTTCATAATGGAGAAATCATGCCTGACAGATTTATTACAGTTCTTTGAGGACATTACAAGCAGAATAGATAAACGGTAAGCAATGGATGAAATATATTTGGCTTCAAAATGTGTTTGATAAGATGTCTCACATTTGTCTGTTTAATTAGAGCCCACAGTGTTGGGGATAGTATGTTAGCATCGATAGAGAACTGACGGACTCATTGTTGAGATTAGGGGGAGCATTTTCAGGGTGACACCCTGTAATGAGTGGAGTTCCACAGGGATCAGTGCCGGGGCCACAGTTAATTACAGTCAATATTAATGGTTTGGCTGATGGAAATGAATGTATAATCACCAAGTTTACGGATGGCACTAAAACAGGTGGGAGGGTAAGTGGTGAGGGTGGCACACGGAGTCTGCAGAGGGATATAGACAGGATAAGGGAATAGGTAAAAACCTGGCAGATGGAATAGAATGTGGGAAAACATGATGGTATGCAATTTGGCTGGAAGAATAAAGCAGGTGAATATTGTTTAAATGGAGAAAGACTGCAGAAAGCTCCAGAACAGATTATTTTGGGAATCCTCATCCACGAATCACAGAAAGCTAGCGGCCACGTTCAGTGGGGAATAGGGAAGGCAAATGGAATGTTGGCTTTTATTTGAAAGGGTGTAAAAATAGGGAGGTTTTACTAAAACTCTACAAGGCACTAGTCAGACCACAGCTGGAATACTGTGAACAGTATTGGGTCCCTTATCTAAGGAAAGATAGACTGGCATTGCAAGGCAGTCCACAGAAGGTTCACTCGGTTGATCCCAGGGAGGGACGGACTGTCCTATGAGGAGAGGGTGAGTAGGTTGGGCCTGTACTCAATGGACTTTAGGAGAATGAGACGTGACCTTGTTGAAACAAACAAAGGGGTTTGACAGGGAAGATGGGGAGAGGTGGTTTCCCCTTGTGGGAGAGCCTAGGACCAGACAGCATCATCTCAGAGTAAGGGATCGCACATTGAAGACAAAGATGTGGAAGAATTTCTTCTCTTGGAGTGGGGTGAATCTGTGGAATTCTTTCCTGCAGAGGGCTGAAGAGGCTGGGCCATTCAGTATATTTAAGGCTGAGAGAAACAGATTTTTAATCAGGATGGGAATTGAGGAAATATGGCGGAAAGGCAGGGAAGTGGAGTTGAGGGTGTTCATATAGTCCACTTTCCTGGTTTTCCTTGGTTGCTTGTTACCAATCTGGGGATAATCCCAGGATCCTGCTGGAAGTGTAGGGTAGTGTTTGAAGTTTATTGGGGAAACTGCTCACAGTTTCAAATTCACAGATGACTTGTCGAGTGCTAACACACGCCCTGAAGTCTCACATGGTTTGGCTGGTTATTTTTAGCAGAACCACCACCCCCCCACCCCTCCCCAAGCCTTGGACACACATCTGAGCCTAGAAGTGACCACTTGTCCTGAGATAACGCTGAAATGTGAGTGTGTCAGAAATTCCCCGTTACGTGAGTCTTCCCATTCTGTCAACTCACTTCCGCTGGGATTGTGGGCAGGATGAAAGGAAGAAACTAAAGGGAAAGGAAATAACAGGCTGAAATGTTATGTTACTTATTTTTGGATAATATTCTCCTTGATTTCTCCCTCCCCTTCTCTTGGTGGTGGTGATACTGATTGGGATGCTGCCTACGAAAAAGAGGAAACCATTCAGCCCATACTGGCTGTGCTAGCTCTTCGAAAGAACCGTGGAGTTATTTGCCATAATCCTGCAATTGTTCTTTCTCCCTTTTCAAATCTTTATTGAATTCCTGCTTGAAAGTTCTTATTGCATCTGATTCCTTGCTCTGTAGATGATGGGCTGCACTGTAAAAGCATGGAAAATGAGATTTTTGCTTGAGTATGAGGTTAGGATAAATAAACAATGGGCCCAATGGCTATCCACATCTTGTGTTTGGCTGTTTCAATTGATTTTGCTTTACTCTCCCCAGTCTTTCTACAAAGGGCTTTCGCAATGCCACGGTCATTTCTGGTGAAGATAAAAAAAACTTACCATCAGGTTCGCTCCACCGATGATGAAGTGTTTCCCAAACTGGAGCCAGCACCATCGCCTCCTGCTGGTGAGTTTCCTTTAGGACATGGATAACATGAGGCGGCACAGTGGCACAGTGGTTAGCACTGCTGCCTCACAGCACCAGAGACCTGGGTTTGATTCCAGCCTCAGACAACTGTCTGTTTGGAGTTTGCACATTCTCCCCGTGTCTGCGTGGGTTTCCTCTGGGTGCTCTGGTTTTCCCCACAGTCCAAAGATGTGCAGGTTAGGTTGATTGGCCATGCTAAATTGCCCCTAGTGTTCAGGGAGGTGTAGGTTAGGGGGATATGTCTGGGTGGGATGCTGTGAGGTTCAGTGTGGACTTGTTGGGCCAAAGGGCCTGTTTCCACACTGTAGGGATTCTGAGGTGCATTGTCCCATGTAGCTGGGGGTGTGTGTGTGTGTAATAATGGAAGGGGAATTTGTCAACTCATTATGATATCATTATTCCCATCTGAGGCTCTAGCTCCACCTTTAGCTGGTCTCATCTTTGATCCACATTTCCCTGAATACTTTCTACTTTTTAAAAACTCACTCAAGGCATGTGTGAATCTTTGGCTCTTGCTCATCATTAGTTAAGAGTTAAGAGTCAACCACATTGCTGGAGTAAGGTGTTGTCCAATCCAGGTAAGGACGACAGTTTCCTTAAGGACATCAGTGAACCAGATGGGTTTTTCTCCAATAATTAGCAATGGTTTCATGGTTACCATTAGATCCTTAATTCCAGATTCCTTTTGTAATTGGATTTCGAGTACAGGAGCAGGGATGTGTTGTTGCAGTTACACAGGGCCTTGGTGAGACCACACCTGGAATATTATGCGCAGTTTTTGTCTCCTTTTCTGGGGAAGAATGCTCTTGCTCTCAAGGGAGTGCAGCGAAGGCTTACCAGGCTGATTCTGGGGATGGCGGGGTCTGATGTATGAGGAGAAACTGACTAGGTTGGGATTATTTTCACTAGTGTTCAGACAAATGATGGGGTGGAGGGGATCTCATAGAGACTTATAAAATTCTAACAGGATTGGACCGGACAGAAGCAGGGAGGATGTTCCTGACGGTGGGTGTGTGCAGAACCAGGGGTCACAGTATGAGAAAATTCAAGGTAAATGATTTAAGACGGAGACGAGGGGACATTTTTTCACCCAAAGAGTGGTGAGCCTGTGGAATTCATTACCACAGGGAGTAGCTGATGCCAAAAATGTTGAATGTATTCAATAGGCAACTAGATATAGCACTTGGGGTGAATGGGATCAAAAGTTATGGGGAGAAAGCAGGATTAGGCTATTGAGTTGGATGATTGGTCATGATTGTGAAGAATGGCCTCCTCCTGCTCCTATCTTTTATATTTCATATTCTACTGTGACATGATTTGAACCCTGGACCTGGAACATTAACTATGTTTCTGGATTAATTAATCTGGTGATAATACCACTAGGCCATTGCGGCCCCAATTGCTTTTCTCTCTTATTCTTCCACTTTCTGTTTCCCTTTGACTTTCCAGCATCAATTCTTTTTCTTTTGCATTTCTCTGCATTCTTTGCCTCACATTTGAAGGCACTGTTAATCTAAAAGTCTGGTGGAATGATAGCCTTTGCAAGAGGAAGCTGGAATGCAATGAGAAGGTTTTGCCATAACTGTACAAAGCCCTGGTTTGACCCCACCTGGAGCTCTATGTACCTCACATCTTGGGTGGCCATGAATGAGTGTAGTGCAGTTTCACCAGAATGTTGCCAGGGCCCTGTAGATTAATGATGAGGAGATGACACATTGGCCAGCTCTGGTTGAGGTGAAATCTTTTCCTGGATGGTTCATCACATGACTTGCTCCCACCCTCCAACCATTGGTTAGCTAATACATGGCACAATGCCTTCCTAGTCCAATGGGAAAACAAAAAGCCTCATGACCCATTTGGATGGTGTCTAACTGTCAGCCAATTGGCCTTTTGAGTCCCTTTGCAATATTTAAATAGCTTTAGCAAGTAATATTTACATTTTCAAGCAGGAGGTAGATATAGCTCTGGCGCTAAAGGGATCAAGGATAGAGGGTGGGGTTGGAGCATTGAGCTCGATGGTCAGCCATGATCAAATTGGATGGCAGATGAGGCTTGAAGGGCTGAATGGCCTGCTCCTGCTCCTGTTTCTGTCCAGGAAAGAAAAAATGACAAAGATCATTTTTTTTAAACAGCACTCTGGTTTTCCTCCAGGGTTGTTCACACCTGCCCTGGCAACTGGTCTTTTCTCTGTCCTCTCATGGGATGTGGGCATCACTGGCCCATTTTTCTTACCCATCCTTAATTGCTCCTTAAACCAAATGGCTCTCGAGTCCATCTCTAAGAGTTAGCAATTAACTGCATTGCTGTGAGCTTGGAGTCACATGTCAAACAGACCAGGTAAGGGAGGCAGATTTCCTTCCCTAAAGAACATTAGTGAACCTGTTGGGCTTTTAACAACAATTGACAATGGCTTGTCATTTGGCTAAACCTCAATTTCTGGATTTGTTGATTGAATTGCAATTCCACCATTGCCATGGAAGGGGTCAACCCCGCATCCCCAGAGCATTAACGTGGGATCTTCAATCCCTGGAGACTGCTGGCAAATCCTGGAGCGTTGGCAACCCTAAATTGATTGCGTTAAGGATTTTAGGGTTTTGAAGAAGAATTGATCGGGTAGTTAGAATTGATTGGGAGATGCCTGCTTTTAAAACAGTGCCCCCTCAGTCTAGCTTCCCCCACGAGCAAAGTTTTAAGGGAAATGGGACACAGGCAGCTATATGGAGTTAGGCCATAGATCAGCCATGATCTTATTAAATGGCAGAGGAACAGGCTCAAGGTGCTGAACAGCCTCATCCTGTTTCCAAGTCGAAGGCTGTGGATGCCAGTGAAGAGTCATCCAATGGGATCGCAAAGTTTCTATCCACTTTCTGATTGGCTTGTGGAGGTGGATGTTGGTCATGTGATTAAAACATACATTGAATCAGATTCGGCAACAAAATTTGTTAGATGCCAAGAGACGATAGGTCTTCTGTGTACCCAGCTATAGTAAGATAATAACTTCAGGTGAGGGGGAAAACAGACAAGAGAGAAGAAACACTCTCTTCCAACATGGAAATATTTATGTGTAAACTCTGTGTTGATTATTACTAACTTTTTTTTGATGGGGTGGGGTTCATTTAAGGGACAGGAGTTGCAGCTTGTGTTGCTAACAGTAAACACAGAAGAGCATTATCTTTCTACAATCAGCTCCTACCACTTTCACAGCGTTAAAGATGGAAAAAACCTTAGCTCCCAACTGCAGCCGCTGCTAATGGGCTGGAAAAATGATTTGCATGAACCTGGGATGGGAAGCAATCTCCGTTGTGTAGCATAAACAGACAGGCCATCCAGATCTCCAGAGGCAACTGGTTGGGGAGGGGGAGGAGGAGGGGGGTGGGGGGGAGAGATGGAAAGGTCGATAGTCGTTTTGTTGAAAACTCATCCCAACAGCAGGTGTCAAACTGTGATATTAATACAAATAAAACAAGGTGCCGTAATTCATGCAGACAATCATTCAAATGAAATAAAGTATTAAATATAGCCCTAACTGGAGAGGTTGAGTAGTTTGGGCCTGTACTTGTTGGAGTTTAGAGGAATGAGTTGCAAGCTTATTGAGACATGCAGAATTCTTAGCTGACTTGACAAGGGAGATATGACCAGATTGTGTCCCCATGTGGCAGAGTCCAAGACCTGAGGGGCATCATCTCAGAATAAGGGGTCGCACATTTAAGACAGAGATGAGGAAGAATCTCTTCACTAGGCAGGAGTGAATCTGGGGAATTCTTTATTTTTGACAGCTGGCGAGATTGGGTCACTAAGTATATTCTAGGCTTAGATTAACAGATTGTTTATCAGAAAGGGAATCAAGGGTTATGGGGAAAAGGCAGGAAAGTAGAGTTGAGAATGACCAGATCAGCCATGATCTCATTGAATGATAGAGCAGACTCAATGGGCTGAATGGCCTACTTCTGCTGCTATGTTTTATGGTGCTATTGAAGGGTTTTATAATGATGAACCTTACCATATTTGGAAAATGCAGTACATTGCAAAATACAGGTTTCCTTAATTTTCAGGATAGAAAATGAAAGCCTGACTGCAATCTACATTTTGCTTTACAGTCCATGGATAATTTGTGGTTGGTTTGAATTTATTTAATTCCCAATCACTTACAGACTTTGAGTTTTGTAAAGTAGGGGATCGAAATCCCTCCTAGTTCATTCATTCTCTATTTGTGTCAGAAAGCTTTGGAAGCTCAGTCATTGGGAATGTTTAAGACTGAAAGCATAGATTCTACACGTTGAAAACATGGGGCCAGTAAAGGAAATGACATTGAGGCAGTGGCTCACCTATGATCTTGTAGAAACATAAAAAATAAGAGCAGGAGTAGGCCATTTGGCCCTTTGAACTTGCTCCATCATTCAATAGGATCATGGCTGACCATCTAACTCAGTCTCCTGTTCTCACTTTCTCCCCAAAACCATTTAATCTTTTTAACCCTAAGAGCTTCCTTCTTGAAAGTATTTGGCCTCAACTGCTTTCCGTGACAGAGAATTCCACAGGCTCCCCATTGTCTGGGTGAAGACATTTCTCTTCAAACTCAATTGAATGGCAGAGAGAGCCCAGAGGGCTGGAGTAGTTCACTCCTGCTCGTTTTTATTAAATCCCTGTGTCCTAGACCTTCTTCAGAGATTGGTGCCTTTTTCTCCTTGATTTCGTCATGGACAGTTTCTCTCGTGTGGTTGTGGCAAGAGATTCTGGCCACTGGAGGTGAGATTCAGGAGTTTTCAGGCATCGATGTGGGCAAGCTATTTAGGTCAAACTGCTGGGAAGACTAAAAGAGATGGACCCACCCAGCATCACGCACAGGCTGCAGCGGTTCGAGAAGGCAGCTCACCACCATCTCTCATGGGCAATTAGGGATGGGCAATAAACATCAGGGATGGTAACATTGTGTGAGGAAAGTAGAAAGATCCCAGATAAAGTATGAACGGTGAGTAAAAGGAGCAGGGGACAGTCAAGAGGGCAGCACTGGAAGAGTGTAGTGACTTTGGAGGTTATAGAGTTGACGGAGATTATATTGAATTGGACCCTTTCGGTGTAGGAACTGGGGTGACTAGCCCAAGCTGCAGTAGGATTCATCATGTAAATGGAAGGTGTGAGAATTTAGAAATTGGCAGCACAAAAAAGGACCATTTAATCTGTCGCGCCTGTACTTGCTCTTTCTTAGAGATTTATGTCCTGGGATTGTGAAAGGCGCCAAGCAAGTGCATGCTTTTTTTTTTATTAAAGACTTTCCACATCTGCTGTCTCCCTGCCATTGCTTCCTCTATTATGAAGGAAGGGAACTTACTGCAGGGAATAAAATTGTGTTGTTTTTTTTCACACTGTGTTAAAGGTTGGAATGTGGAGCAGTTAAACCAGGGCACTGTATTCAAATCAGTCCCATTCAAATCACGACATAAAAAACCGAAAGAACTGCGGAAGCTGTAAATCAGGAACAAAAACAGGAGTTGCTGGAAAAGCTCAGCAGGTCTGGCAGCATCTTGTGAAGAGTAAATCAGAGTTAACGTTTCTGAGGAAAGGTCACCGGACCCGAAATGTTAATTCTTGATGTTTTTCTTCACAAGGTGCTGCCAGACCTGCTGAGCTTTTCCAGCAACTTCTGTTTTTGTTCCATTCGAATCACGGTCTGCTCAGAGTGAAGTGAGAGGTGGAGACAGATAATTCCAGCAGTAGATGGGTGTTCAGAAGGAGGGCTGCACACAACAAGGCGATTAAAATGAAGGTCTAAAGGGAATTATTTTCCTGGGAATTCCAGCACAGACACAGCATTCATCATTATCGAAATAATCTTTTATCCCATTCACTCTTGTGTGTGTATTGTCGTGTTTCCCCTTAAACACATCAGAAATACTGTGTGGTAGCAAATTCCACGTTTTCTTCATTGTGTTTCTCGGTATCTATATTACATACCTTTTCCCCCCAAAAATGTACTTTATTTGTGTAATTTTAAAAGGTATGCGACCAAACGTTGACTTGAAAATCATAAAAGTTGCAACGAAATTCAAGCATACAAACAGGAATTAGGAACAGCAGGAGGCCAGTTGTCCCCTCCGCTCTGCTACATCATCCAAGTAAAACCCTGACTGTTCCGATGACTCCACATTCCCTCCTGTCCTCCCCGTAACCTTTCACCTCCTTGCTTTTCAAAAATCTATCCACTTTTGCCTTTAATAATGAAGAGTCTGCTCCCGTCACCTTTTGAAGAAAACTTCCAAAGACTCACGACCCCTCTGTGAGAACAAATTTCTCCTCAGCTCTGCCCCTTATTTTTAAACTATCACCCCGAGTTCCAACAAAAGGAATCATTCTCTCCACATCCACCCAGTCGAGATTCTTCAGGACCTTGCCTTTTTCAATCGCGTGTCTCTTAACCTTCTAACCTCCAGCAGATGCAAGTCTAGCCTTCCCAGCCTTTCCCCATAAGAAAGTCACCTATTGCAGGTATTATTCTCACAGACCTTTTCTGAACTGCTTCCCAATGCATTCACTTCTGTCCTTAAACAAGGAGACAATACTGTACACAGCATTCCAGATGTGGTCTCAGCAGTGCCTGGTATAACTGAAACATAACCCCCTCTCTGTTTCTAACTCAATTCCTTTCCTAGTCAAGAACAACATTCTGATGACTTGCTGTACCTGCGTATTAATCTTTGGTGATTCACACATGAGGAAATCCAGATCTCTTGGTATCTCAGGGCTCTGCAATCTCTTACCATTTAGATGATATGCTTCCTTTTGCAATTCTTCCTGCCAAAATAGACAATTTTACATTTTCCCACAATGACTCCAAACAGCATGTCCCGATATCAGGATCATTCAAACAGTTGAAATAGCCTTAAAATGTGCAGTGTACATTCCTTGTCAAGATTACAGCCCAAGGCAATCTACAATTGCCCAGCTCCTCATTGTACTACAGATGAAAGACCTTAGACAGTGGTCCTTCCCTACTGCACCTTGGCAGCAGCTGCCCTAAGCTTTAGTGCATTCCTCAGCACATAGTCCTGGGCCTTGGAACGTGCCAGCCTGCAACACTCAGTCAGGGTCAACTCTTTACATTGGAGTTCCAACAAGTGTCAGGCAGACCAAAGAGAGTCTCTCACTGAGTTGATGGTCTTCCAGGTGCAGTTGATGTTTGTCTCAGTGCGAGTCCCTGGGAACAGCCCTTAAAGCACAGAGTCCGGTGTCATGGAGCTGCTCAGGACAAACCTCGACAAAATCCACTGTATCTGTAGGAATGATCTGCTGGAAGGGCCTATCTCACCACAAGCCTAGCCATATCTTGGTGTTTGTTTGAGAATTCTGTAATGCATCCAGGTGCCTGTGCCTCCAGCTTTGAGATTACCTCCCTGACTCACTATCTTATGTGACTACTTTAAGACAATCCTCAAACTGAGCTTTTGGTTTCTGGCCTAACATCTCCTTGTGTAGCTAGGCGTAAAATTTTGTTTTATAATGCTCCTGTGAACTGGCTTGGAATGGTTTGTTATATTAAAGGTGAAACATAAATGTAAATTGTTGTTATGTATTACCATCAGATTGTAGAATGATGGGGGACAGAAAGAGGCCATTCATCCCTGTGCTAACTCCTCAAAGAGCTATCCAGTTAGGTCCAATCCCTCTGTTCCTTCATTATAGTCCGGCAGATTTTCTCCTCTCAAATATATTCATTTAATTCCATCTTAAAAGTTCCAATTGAATCTGCTTCCAATGAATCAATACCCTTAGTCTTGGGTTCTCCTACAAACAGTCTAACAGTGACTACGTTGTTAAAATGTTTTGCTGACCATAAACCTCCAATAAAAAGCAGCATATGAGTGCGGTTGAAATTTTGGGCTGAGTTGGGAGGACAGACAGAGGAATGATGGAACTTCTTGGAGTTGAAGCAGAAGATTGATATAAATTATGACAGACCCTGTTTCTTCCTTGCAAGATTTAAACAAAACACATCTGTTTTTTATTGCTATTCCACAGATTCAACCTCTTGGTCTCCAGGACATTGTGTAGAACCCAAGGCTGGGGTGAAAGGTCATGACACCCAACCTGGGTGGGAGGGGCTCCCATGGGAGAACAGTGCAGCCAATGAGAAGGCATCTCCATGTCACATGACCAAGGACACCACCCACACCTTCTGTTCAGGTAACAAGGCCCAGTTTCCTATTTGTGAGCAGGAAGATCCCAACATTTAAAATGGAGGGGTTTTGAGGAACAAGGTGGATTCAACAAGGAAAATCTCACTGATGTCTGTTCGGGAAAAGAAGTCTGCCATCTTCACCTGGCCTGGCTTACATGTGACTCCATACACACAGTTGACTCTTCTCTCCCCTCTGGGCAATTAGAGATGGACAATAAATGCTGCCTAACCAGTGATACCCACTTGGCACTGATGAATAATTTTTAAAAAAACTTCCAGACATGAGTTTCGTGATCCCAATTTCCAACTGAACTCGCAGTTGTAGGGAAAATGAAGCTAGTATCAACCTGGTTAGACCCCACTGGGAGTACTGTGAGCAGAACAGAGGACCACACCTTAGGAAGGATATATTGGCCTTGGAGGGAGAACAATGTAGGTTTACAGGAATGATAACTGGTCTTCAGGGATTATGTTATGAGAGAGATTTTACAAGTTAGGCCTGTTTTCTCTAGAATTTAGAAAGTTGGGGGGTAATCTGATTGGAGTCTCCAAGATATTAACAGGGTAGACAAAGGTAAACTGTTCCCACTGGTTGGGGAATTCTAGAACTAGGGGCATAGTCTGAGAATTAGGGCCAGACCATTCGGGAGAGATGTTAGGAAGCACTTCGACATACAAAGGGTGGTAGGGGTTTGGAATTCTCTTCCACAAATGGCAGTGTATGCCGGATCAGTTGTTAATTTTAACCCTGAGGTCGATACATTTTGGTGAAGCAAATGTATTAAGGGATCTGGGCCAAAGGCAGGTCTATTGAGACAGGCCACAGATCAGCCATGATCTCGTTGAATGGTAGAACAGGCTTGAGGGGCTGAATGACCTCCTCCTGTTCCTATATTCCTATTAGTGGCTTTCATGACTTCAGAACTTCAGGTGTAATTTACAAAAGACTGCAGTCAAATTGCCCACAGAGAGCTCCCACAATCAGCAACCATATGATGCCCAGGTAATCTGATGATAGTACTGCTGATTCAGTAATAATTACTGGCCTGGACATCATGACCTCCTCCCCTGTCCTCACTCTTCTTCTTCTTTGAAAGACTGACCGTGGAATCTTTAACGTTTTCCAGAGTGGGGTAGGCTCTTTAGAGTCTCCTCTGACAGAGCAGCACCCCTCCTGTGGCCAACTCATGATCATGTGACACCTGACCACATGACAAAGGTTCACATGATCAGTCATGTGACACCACCCCCATTGGTGTGTTGGAGTTCCCACTGGGCTAGATGTGGGAAGTGTACTGAAGACAGAAAGGCAAAAGTTGAAACTTGGCTTTAGGTTGTGCCCTGAGGTGAGTAGAATGAAGAGGTATCTATTTCTATGATCTATAATCTATTTCAAACTTTAATTCTGTGGTACTTTCAAACAGGATCCAAATCCTGCTATGTTTTGCATTTGTATATTTTTGTGTTGTATTCCATACTGTGTCAAAATTGAATCTAAGAAGCTACAGAAAATAGCGTACACAGCCCAGACCATCACACAAGCCAACCTCCCATCTATTGACTCCATTTACACATCTCGTTGGTGAGGAAAGGCAGCCAATATCATCAAAGACCCCTCCCACCCAGGTTACAATCTTTTCCAACCTTTTCCATCAGGCCAGAGATACAAAAGCTTAAACATGCGTACCAAAATGTTCGAGAGCAGCTTTCTCCCTGCTGCTATTAAATTGCTGAATGGATCTTGCTCTGCGCACCTCCTGTGCATCTGTAACCTAGTATGCCCTCTCTGTTCAAGCACCCTATGGTCCATATATCCTTGTATATTATGATCTGCCTGTACTGCATGCAAAACAAAACTTTTCACTGTACTTAGGTGCATGTAACAAGAATAAATCCAAGCAGGTCAATACAAAGTTAATGGCGGCGTACAGATTGTGAGTTGCCAAAAATAATTACTTCCACGACAGCTTTTTGTCTGGGAATTTGCCTTCATGGGATTAACACTGTATCTTTGAGCTGTGTTTCTAACCTGGCCGAGATTCCTCATCAGATTGATTGACGGTGTGCTAACCAAAATGGGAGTTAGTTGATGCATTGATTTACACTGAACTTTTCCGCAACACGAATGAGCTGTTGCTTAGATTTTGCCGTGGAATGCTCTCCGATGTGCCATTTTTCCTCCATTCACTTCTCCTGACCCCTGGCTCTGCCTGGCACAGCTGGAGTGGCACTGGGCAAAGCTGCAGATCTCTCAGCAGTTCATCGGGTGTCCCTTCAATTGCTCACATTGCTGCAACCACGATCCAAGCAGCTTCACTGAGAAAGAGCCAGCAGTGACCTGCCCGAACCCACATCATCCCATTCACCAAGCACCTCCCTCCCCACGCTCCCTAACGTACACCTTCCCCTCAAATTCTTTTTCACCTCCCCATGTTTCCAGTCCCTCTGGGCCTCATCCCTTGTCATCTCTGCAATCGCCTTCAGGCCTCCCTGCATTCCCTCAGTTCTGGTCACTCAAAACATTACAATGTGGACTCGGCCATTCTGCCCATCAGATCCCCAATGACCCTCTGAGGACCACCCCACCACTCTATCCCTGTAACCCTGCATTTAGCACGGTCAATCCACCCTAACCTGCGCATCTATGGACTGTGGGAGGAAACCAGAGCACCCAGAGGAAACCCACACAGACACAGGGAGAATGTGCAAACTCCACACAGACATTCACCTGATCATTGGCCATGCAGTACTTTGGGATGTCCTGATGTCTTGGAAGGTGGGGACAGGAATTCTTTTGATCAAATCTAAATGGGTTGGCCTCGGGAAGAGACTGTGTTGGGAGGATGGGAGGGCCAACTTGGTGTAAATTGACTCTTGTTCCTTCTTGTTACAGAGTCAGCCTCTCTAGCTCCGCAATCGGCCAGCGATGAAGATTGCTTGCTGTCTCCAGTCTCTGCGCCTGGCTTCCCCTGGGGTCGATTCCAGAATGTGTATGATTTGTGCCATCTCTCCTCTGGCTTTCCCTCCTCTCTCCTGGTGGGCACAGCTGACTTGTATGGATCCCGTGTTTCGAGACCCTTGGAGATTGACCAACCGATTGACTACAGCACCCACTACAGCTCGGCATCCAGCTCCTACAACTGCATCAAGTGTAACAAGGTAACAGCTGCTGGGAGCACTTCGGGAGAAGGTTCAGAATGTTCCGTCTCGTTGCTGATAGGTACAAGTCATGGTCCCGGCCTGTTACGGTGAAATGGTGTCTCTGTGGGGAACAGTCTTACTTGGTGGGTTCGAGTCCCACCTCAGAGTGCTGAGTGCGTCATTGAGGGTGTACTGTACTGTTGGAGGTGCTGCCTATTTTAAACTACCTACAGCCCTTTTCCTTTCATAAGATTTGGCCGCCATTGTGGAGGCCGACATTTATTGGCCATCCCTAATTGCTCAGAGGGCAGCTAAGAGTCAACCACAATGCCTTGAGTCAACTGTAGGCCAGACCAGGTAAGGACAGCAGTTCCTTCCCTACAGAATGTTACAGAGCCAAGTTACGTTTGTCCGTGGTCACCATGACTGAGACTAGCTTTCAATTCCAAATTTAACAATAATTTAAGTGTTAAAGACTTAAATTTTAGTTGCCATAATGAGATTCAAACCCATGTCACAGAGTCTTAGACATCTGCAGCACAGAGAAAGGCCCTTCAGCCCATTAAGTCCATGCTGGTCAATAATAGTGGGGAGGCAATGGTCTTGTGGCATTATCGCTGGACTGTTAATTCAAAGACCCAGATAATGTTCCGGGGACCTGGGTTCAAATCCAGCCACAGCAGATGGTGGAATTTGAATTCAATAAATATCCGGAATAAATGACGACTGTGAATCCATTGCTGATTGTCGGGGAAAAACCCATCTGGTTTGCTAATGTCCTTTAGGGAAGGAAATTTGCCATCCTTACCTGGTCTGGTTTACAGCAATGTGGTTGACTCTTAACTGCCCTCTGGGCAATTAGGGATGGGTAATAAATGCTGGCCTAGCCAGTGATGCCCTGATCCTGGGAATGAATAAAAAGTAAATGACCACTGAACTATTCTAATCTCATTTCCGAGCAGTTGGCCTATAGCCTCAGCATCACAAGTGCACATCTAAATACACCTTCAATGTGATGAGGGTTTCTGCCTCTCCCACAATCACAGGCAGTGAGTTCCAGATTCCCACCACCCTCTTGGGTGAAAAGATTTTTCTCACATCTCCTCTACACCTGCTGTCCCTTCCCTTCAATCAATGCCCCCCGTCACTAATCCCACTATCCAGGGGAAATGTTCTTTTCTGTCTACCCTGTCTATGTTCCTCATAATGTTCTACACCTCAACATGTCTGTCCCCTCTCAATCTCCTCTGCTGTAAGGAAAACAACCCTATTCTGTCTAATCTTTCTTCATCATTGAAACTCTCCAGCCCAGACAACATCCTGGTAAATCTCCTCTGCATCCTCTCCAGTGGGGTCACATTCTTCCCATAATGTGGATCCGAGAACTGCATACAGTACTCTCACTTTGGCCTAACCAACATTTTATATAGTTCGAGCCTCACCTCCCTACTCTGAAACTTTGTGCCTCCACTAATAACGGCTGGTATCCCACATGCCATCTTAACCACTTTATGGCCTTGCCTTAGGAGACTGGTGGGCATGCACACATTCATCATGGATTCCCTTGTCTTGTTGGTCCTGCCCAAGTGCATCACCTCACGCTTATCCAGATTGAACCCCATTTGCCACTGGCCAGCCCATCTATGTCCTCCTGTAATCTAAGGCTATCCTCCACACGATTTACCACCCTGCCAATTTTCCTTACGGATCAACTCGGCTACATTCAAGACTAAACCATTTGTATTTACCACAAGCAGCAAAGGCCCCAACACTGGTCCTTCTGGATGCTCAATGGACATATTAGGGTACGTTACCCTGAGCCTGGATTTATCAATCCAGTGTCATTGCCATGACCTGAGCACCCAACGCTCTGGTTTGCAGGACCAGGAGTGTGGTCCCTGATAACTTGGCCAATGTTAATCCTTTAACCCACAGCACAGCAAAGGAGATGTCCTGGCTGTGGTGTTAGTGGGGTCTTGCTTTGCTCAAAGTGGCAGTTTTGATTGACTCGCAGCTTCTCCCAAGACCTCAGCACATCCCACCTCTGACTCCGCACCTTTGGCAGGCATGTCAATGCTTGGTGATATCCTGAGATCCTGGAAGAGGCTATGGAGTTGGGAACCTGTCTTTGCAAGGTATCTGTGATTTTTCTTTTTCCAAGGGAAACATGAATCCTACCCCATCCCTGGGGATCCTGGGATTTCCTTGGTTGGGTCACCATTACCAGTGAGACCCAGACCGGTATACCTCCCCTCCCTCAGGGTACTGTCCTTTGTATGTGCCCTGGGTCGCAGTGTGAATGAACGAATGAATGAATGACTTCCCTGATGAAGCTCTCTCTGTTGAGACCCCTGTATTAACTGGCCCAATTCTCCAAACAGGTCTTCTCCACCGCCCATGGTCTTGAGGTCCATGTCAGGAGGTCACACAGCGGGATTCGACCTTTTGCCTGTGACTTGTGTGGGAAAACGTTTGGTCACGCAGTCAGCCTGGAGCAACATATGAACATCCATTCACAGGTACCCGACTTACACTCTATAGCAACCTCATCGATCAGGGTCCTCAGTACAAGTAGGACCCAAAATCATCAGGGGGCCAAAAGGAGTGGGACCCTGTACCCCAATGAGAGCCAGCACCTTCAGGAGGGGAGGGGGACCCTGTACCCCAATGAGAGCTAGCACCTTCGGGAGGGGAGGGGGACCCTGTACCCCAATGAGAGCCAGCACCTTCGGGAGGGGAGGGGGACCCTGTACCCCAGTGAGGGTCAGCACCTTCAGGAAGGGAGGGGAGACCCTGTACCCCATGAGGGTCAGCACCTTCAGGAGGGGAGGCGGGACCTGTACCTCAGTGAGGGTCAGCACCTTTAGGATGGGTGGGGGAGAATTTGGAAAACGGGATAGTGAATAGAGCATTATTGCTGAAGAGGCATCTTGATCGATTGGGACGGGATTTTGTTTTGGAGGCCCAGACTCACTCGTGTTTTATTCTTTTGTAGGAAAGAATCTTTGAATGTAAAATGTGTGGGAAAAGCTTCAAGAGATCATCAACGTTGTCCACCCACCTGCTGATCCACTCAGACACCCGGCCCTATCCGTGTCAGTACTGTGGGAAACGCTTCCACCAGAAATCCGACATGAAGAAGCATACGTACATCCACACAGGTACGCAGCACACCCCCCACCCACACAGGGATGCAGGGCACACCCCCCACCCACACAGGGA
>JAHRHZ010000036.1:4898522-4911043 GCA_024137785.1 Ginglymostoma cirratum
GTGTGTGCGCGCGTCTGTGTGTCTGGTCTTGTGTGTGTGTGTGCGCGTGCGTGTGTGCGTGTACATTAGCCCAGCTCACTAACAGAGATAGATCTTTCCAGGGACACAGTAAGCAACCTGGTGAACAAGGTGTTAAATCTTTGACTTGCTGCCTCACTCTGAGTCTCTGGGGCGAGCCCTGTGATGGGATTTTGCTGAGAGCCAAGGGAAAATTTGCCTGCGACCTTTAACCTCTCCACCGTGCACAAAGCATAGGAACGCACACTTCCACACACCTTGCACGCATTCCCCCCCCCCCATCCCCACAACTCTGTCCCATCCTGTACACCTGCTCCCCTGCCCCTGTTCCAATGAACCAGCTGGGCTATGGGCTGTGGGCAAAGGCTGAGCAGGACACTCAATTATTGGACAAACAAATCTGCTGTGGTGTTGAGGGAGCTGTTTGTTCAGGATGTGTCAAGATTTCAGTGAAAAGCAGTCTGAGAATAAGGCAAATCAGGTAGTTTGGGGAACAGAGACTAATCAGTTTAGGAGCTGTGTGACTGAGAGTCGAACAGGTTTGGGAGCTCTGGTGCTGAATATGCAAATATCAGAGTCACTTGCCTCATTGTATTTGAAGACACTGAATTTTAATGGCAGGTTCTGAGAAGTCCCCATGAGCTCTGGGACCTACTGTGCCTGTTCCTGCCTTGGTCTATGTCCATTAGAGTTTAGAAAAATAAGAGGTGATCTTACTGAAACCTGTAGAATCCTGAGGCACTTAACATGGAGGATGCAGAAAATATGTTCCTATTTGTACAACTTAGGGTGAAGATCATTCCTGCTTGTAAAGGCAAGGAAGAATGTGAGGGTGTGGACTAAAAGCGATTCTCAAATGTGATAGGAGAATAAACATTTTTGCACAGTGAGTGACTTGGGTATGGAATACACTGCTCAGAAATGTAGTGGAGGCAAGTTTGACTAAGGCATTCATAGAATCCCCTACAGTGTAGAAGCAGGCCATTCAGCCCATACTGACTCTCCAAAGAGCATCCCACCCAGAAACCATCCCCACCCCACCACAACCATGTGATTTCCCTACATACTATGGGCAATTTCCCACGACCCATCCACCCTAACCTGCACATCCCTGGACTGTGGGAGGAAACACACGCAGACGCGGGGAGAACACGCAAACTCCACACAGACAGTCGCCCGAGGGTGGAATTGAACCTGGGTCCCTGGTGCTGTGAGGCAGTAGCACTAACCACTGAGCCACCATGCCACCCATGAGCCCCTGTACTACCTATAAACTCAACACTGGGGAGAAAAAGGCAGGAAATTGGCACTAGGTAATAGTGAAGAGCTGATGTCAGCATGATGGGCCAAATAGCCTCATTCTGGGTTGTAACAATGCAGCTGAGGAGCAGGTGCAGGGGAGAAGGATTCGCATTTTTGGATCATTCTGGGCTAGAAGTGACCTGTATAAGAAGGACAGATTGGACCTGAATTGGAAGGGGACTAATATACTGGTGGGGAGACTTGCTAGAGCCACTCTGGAGGATTTAAACTAGTAGTGAGGTAGTGAGGAAAGTGATCAATCTGAGACTGGTACAGTTGGGAAAAGGAGTAAGTCAAACAGACAGAGGAGGCAGGAACAAAGTAGAGAACAAGAACTGATAAATAAAACTGAATTTATTTCAATGCAAGAGGCCTAACAGGTAAGGGAGATGAACTCAGGGCATGGTTTGGCACATGGGACTGGGATATCATAGCGATTACAGTGATGTGGCTCGGGGAGGGACAGGATTGGCAGCTTAATGTTCCAGGGTATAGGTGTTATAGGAAGGATAGAAATGGGGGCAGGGTGCAAGAGAGGAGGGAGCGAAGCATTTTGATCAGGGATAACATTACTGTTGTATTTAAGGGGAATATTCCCGGGAATATGTCCAGGGAAGTTATTTGTGTGGAACTGTGAAATAAGAAAGAGATAATCACCTTATTAGAATTGTACTATAAACCCCCCCAACCCCGAATATTCAACGGGAAATTGAGAAACAAATTTGTAAGGAGATCTCAGTTATCTGTGAGAATAATAGGGTGGTTATGATAGGGGATTTTAATGGTGTTAGAGGTTTGGCTGGAGAAGAATCTGTTAAGTGTGTACAAGAAATTTTTCTGATTCAGTATGTAGGTGTATCTACTAGAGAATGTACAAAGGTTGACCTACTCATGGGAACTAAGGCAGGGCAGGTGACTGAGGTGTCAGTGGGGGAGAACTTTGGAGCCAGCAACCATAATTCTATTAGTTTTAAAATAGTGATGGAAAAGGGTAGATCTTATCTAAAAGTTGAAGTTCCAAATTGGAGGAAGGCCAATTTTGATGTTATTAAGCAAGAACTTTCAAAAGTTGATTGGGGATGGATGTTTGCAGGTAAAGGGACTGCTGGAAAATGGGATAATGAGAGTGCAGAGACAGTATGTTCCTGTAGGGGTGAAGGGCAAGGCTGGTAGATGTAGGGAATGCTGGATTCTTAGGGAAATTGAAGTCTTGGGCAAGAATAAGAAAGAAACATATGTCAGGTATAGACAGCAGAAATCGAGTGAATCCCTAGAAGACCATCAAGGCAGGAGGAGTATACTTAAGAGGGAAGTCAGGACGGCAAAAAGGGGACATGAGGTAGATTTGGCAAATAGGGTTAAGGAGAATCCAAAGGGATTCCACAAGTACATTAAGGACAAAAGGGTAACTAGGTAGAGAATAGGGCCCCTTAAAAATCAGCAAGGCCGCCTATGTGCGGAACCGCAGGAGATAGGGGAGATACTAAAGGAGCATTTTGCATTAGTGTTTACTGTGGAGAAGGAGGTAGAAGATGGGGAATGTGGGAAAATAAATAGCAACATCTTGAAAAATGCCCATATTACAGAGGAGGTGGTCCTGGATGCTTTAAAAAGCATAAAGGTAGATAAATCCCCGGGACCTGATCAGGTGTACCTTAGAACTCAATGGGAAGCTGGGAAAGTGATTGCTGGGTCCCTCGCTGAGATATTTGCATCACCAATAGCCACAGGCGAGGTGCCGGAAGACTGGAGGTTGGCTAACATGGTGCCACTATTTAAGAAAGGTGGTAAGGAAATGCCAGGGAACTATAGACCGGTGAGTCTGACATCGGTGGTGGCAGGTAGTTGGAGGGAATCCTGAGGGACAGGATTTACATGTATTTGGAAAGGCAAGAATTGATTAGGGATAGTCAACATGGCTCTGTGCGTGGGAAATCGTGTCTCACTAACTTGATTGAATTTTTTTGAAGAAGTAACAAAGAGCATTGATGAGGGCAGAGCGGTGGATGTGATCTATACAGAGTTCAGTAAGGCTTTCGACAAGGCTCCTCATGGCAGATTGGTTAGCAAGGTTAGATCACATGGAATACAGGGACAACTAGCCCTTTGGATACAGAACTTGCTCGAAGTTGGAAAAGAGAGGGGGCGGTGGAGGGTTGCTTTTCAGACTAGAGGCCTGTGACCAGTGGTGAGCCACAAAGATCGGTGCTGGGTCCACTGTTTTTTGTCATTTATGTGAATGATTTGGATGTGAACACAGGAGGTATGGTTAGTAAGTTTGCAGACGACACCAAAGTGGGTGGTGTAGTAGGCAGCGAAGAAGGTTACCTCAGAGTACAACAGGATCTTTATCAATTGGACCAATGGGCCAAGGAGTGGCAGATGGAATTTAATTTTGGTAAATGTGAGGTGCTGCATTTTGAAAAGGCAAATCAGAGCAGGACTTATACACCTTAATGGTAAGGTCCTGGGGAGTGTTGCTGAACAAAAAATCTTGGGGTGTAGGTTCATAGTTCCTTGAAAGTGGGGTCACAGGTTGATAGGACAGTGAAGAAGGTATTGGGTATGCTTGCCTTTATTGGTCAGTGCATTGAGTATGGGAGTTGGGAGGTCATATTGCAGCTGTACAGGACAGTGGTGAGACCACTATTGGAGTACTGCATTCAGTTCTGGTCTCCCTGCTATAGGAAGGATGCTGTGAAACTTGAAAGGGTTCAGAAAAGATTTGCAAGGATCTTCCCAGGGTTGGGGAGGGTTTGAGCTACAGGGTGAGACTGTAGCTCACCCTGGGGCTATTTTCCCTGGAACATTGGAGGCTGATGGGTGACCTTATAGAGGCTTATAAAATAATGAGGGGCATGGATAAGGTAGATAGACAAGGTCTTTTCCTTGGAATGGGGGAGTCCAAAATTAGAGGGCATGGGTTTAAGGTCAGAGGGGAAAGATTTAAAAGAGACCTGAGGGGCAACTTTCTCACACAGAGGGTGGTGCGTGTATGGAATGAGCTGCCAGAGGAAGTGGTGGAGGCTGGTACAATTATAACATCTGGAAGGGTGTACGAGTAGGAAGGGTTCAGAGGGATATAGGCCAAATGCGGCAAATGGGCCTAGATTTATTTAGGATATCTGGTCAGCACAGACGAGTTGGACCAAAAGGTCTGTTTCTATGCTGTATATCTCTATGACTATGACTCTAAGTGCAAATCTTGATCTGTTTTAAGAATAGAGGCAACTGCAGAACCAAACATGAAAATCAGGACCCAAAGCCGTGGATGTGGAGGTTGACTGGCGGGTTCTGTTTAGCATGTGGGATGTAGGGTTCAGTAAGTGCCACACGTGTGCTGGTGTCAGGCAGCTCTCTGAAAATGAAACACGAAAGTGGCGAGCTTGATTTCCAGCAAATCGGCCAAACAGGTCCCTGCTTCCATAAATCAGAGAGACACCATATAACGCAATGCATACACATCCAGGGCAGCGATAACAGGGTGTACAGCTGGATGAACACAGCAGGCCAAGCATGATGCTGCTTGGCCTGCTGTGTTCATCCAGCTCTACACCTTGTTATCTCAGATTCTCCAGCATCTGCAGTTCCTACTATCTCTGAGAGAATTACCCAGCGTTAGTAAGTACAGGTGAAACAGGCAGCGTGACTAGTGGTGAGAACAGCACTGCCTGTCAGATCCTTCCTGTATGCCTGGACTTTCTGCACCATCCCATTCTGCACTTGAAGCATTGCAGAGAGACTGTCACATATCTTCTACTAGCTGTGACTTTGCAAAGGAAGTCGGGAGAAAGATGCAGTGGTTTTTGTCGAGGCTTGTCCTGAGCAGGTCCATGGCGAAGGACTCGGTGCTGTGCACTCTGTTCCCCGGGATGCACACTGAGACAAACATCAGCTGCACCTGGAGAACCATCAACTCCTGTCAAAATGCTCTTTGGTCTGCCTGAAACTTGATGGTCTTCCAGAACAAGGAGTTGACCTCGGACACATGCCAAGCTCCAAGACTACGTGCTGAGGGACACAATAAAGTTAGGGGCAGCTGCTGCCAAGATGTAGTGGGGAAAGACCACTGTCTAAGGCCTTTCAGCCACAGTACAATGGCGGTCCATTCAGTTATCGGACCCTCCTGGTGCCTCAAATATATGAAAGTTGTATCTTGCAGAAATAAGAAATGCCTTGGGTTGTTTGTTAGAACATGTCAGGGCTGTCAAATTCCAATGTCTGTTCTCCATCTGCAATGATTGTACAGAATTGAACTGCTCTAGGGACTGTGTGTGTATTTTTTAATGAATAAAGTATATTTTTGAAATAAAAAAATGGGATGAAAATACATAAAATTCTGTCTCAGTGGTGAGAAAGTGTGTCACCCAGTGACGCCTGTACCGACAGATCGCTGAGGGTTGGGAGCAGGGAGGAAGGAGCGAGGTTAGCCAGTGGTGGGGGCGATGAGAGGGGAACCCAAAGTCAGGAATGGGGAATGTGCAGGACAAGCGGTGGAGCATTCTTGTGTTGTGATACAGATGGCTCCTGCGCTGGGCACCCCTCCTGCTGCTTGTTCTAACATACGGAACATTTTACGGGAGAGGCCTAGGAGGGTTTTTTTGCATTTTGCTCATTTGTTATTCAAAGTTGAACTGATGACGGTTTGTTTTCCTTCCATTTTGAATGACCTCTTTTGATGAGAAAGGAACTGTTTCAGTTGGACACTTTGAGATTTCTTTAACCTACTGAGTGCTTCTGCCTGTTTCTCTCTCCCCAGTTCTTCCAGGATTTTGAGGGAGATACTGACTGACCTCAGGACCAATGAACTGGGCATAAATGACCTTTCTTTCCATTCCTTTCGGAATTGTCAAGGAACACATCAATCAGGGATCTGCTTGTGATTTTTATAAATATTCATTAGGTGTCAGTTGTAACACTCTGGCCTGAGGCGGAAGGTGTGGATACAGGTCCAGTTTCAGAGATATAACCTTCTAATCTATGCCGACACACCGTCAAGCATCAATCATCATTAACTGCTGTATTTTCCATGGCAATATCTTTACCAATCGCAGTCCACTTGCCAACCGATCGGCAATCTCTCATACAGTATAAATCTTGGGTTTCCCCTTTATTGGTATTCTTGTCAATTGTCCTAAGTGTAAGATATAAATCTTTGATGAAATATGACATTTTGTTTGTCAATACTCAATTCCTCGATGTCCGATGGACTGGGAAATGTTCCATACGGTTGGGTAGATGCCAGTGTTGTAACTACATTGTAACTATTATTTTCGGGATGGAATGTCCAATGGATAACCTACCTGTCCGGTTCGACCCAAGGTCCTTAAGTGACCAATGAAAATAGCTTCAGGACCTCATTGCACCACTGCTGGATGACCCTAGCTGGGAGTGGGCCTGTTGCCATACACTGCGCTGACAGATTAAATGACGGGTATGGCTTGTTGCTTGGGAGGGAGAGGTTGGACATTGAGGAAAGGTGAGTCACTGAGAGTTACTCCCCCCCACCACATTTTTGCTTCCGCTCCCTCCACCCCACCACAACTAGATCAATTCATACCATGACCCCCAAGGCCAGAATCCACCCCTTCCCCCACCTACCACCCCAATGGGTTGTTCAGTGACACTGGACCTCTGGGGGTGCTGTTCTTCCATTAGCCACAGTCTCCTCTGTGGCACTGCTGGGTGCAAGGGCTGTTCACCTCTGATTGGCTAGGAACTCTTGCCGGGTTGGGCTCCTGCCCTGGGAATCTAGATTCTAGAGCAAGGTGTCTCCGTATCCCATCCACTGTCTGATTGGTGTGTGGGTTGGTGTACCTTGAGCAGCTGGGGTCTCTCACCCACCCTCCAGCTGGCAGACATGACCCCTCCTCACTGCCTCAACGTGATTCCACACATTGAGTCAGGATGAATTTACCCACGATTCAAGGGCCTACAGAGGGTAAGGAGAGAATGTACATACGAGCAGGATCAGCTCCTTGAGCCTATCCCTTCTTCTGCCTTAACTATACTTTCCTGCTTTGTGTCCTCAAATCCTTACCATCCAAAAACCGATAGATCTCTGTCCAGGTTATTCTCAATAATTGGGAATCCACAGAATGCCAAAGTTTCACAACCTTCCAGGTGAAGAGATTTCTCCTCATCTCAATCCTAAACGGCTAACCCTTTATCCTGTGTCTCTGACCCCACTGACTCTTGCTAGTGAGGAAACAGCTCCCTCTTTAGCATCTACATCAGGCCTCCCAGAATTTCAACCTCCTCCCATTCTTCAGTGAACAGGCCCTATTTGCTCAATCTCGCTGCGTATGACCATGCCTTCAGTGCACACGAATCAGTCAAGGGTGGGAAGAGGAGTTAGGTGACGTGAAATGTTTTGAAGTGTGGCTGGCTCACCCCAACTGAGATGTAACCAAAAGTTTCATACGTGGTTTGTAGGCAAAGTTTTTCTTCACTGAGTGTGTTTTGACTATGATTGTCAGTACGACGCTATCTTTGCCCTGAAAGCCACTTATCCTCCCTTGCACGTGACATGAGTGAGTTGGCAGTTATCATTGAGGTGCTGTCTGATAAAGATATCTGACAGCACCACTGCCTTCCCCTGCCTTCAGCAACTCCCTCCCCCATGTTCCCCTACATCACAGTGCGGGAAATTACTGAATCTTGTTACACTCTGATTGTTTCAAATGTAATTAGCAACTGTCACATTCAGTTCAGTACATACGCTTCAGGGTGATTGGAGGGGTTACGACAGAAATTCACCAGAATTTGGGATGTCAAATTGACTGAACACATGTATTTGAGGAGAATGCTGATCAATATCAATGGGCTTAAAATAAAAAAGGCATATTTGGATAGATCAGGTCAATCTATTTCCTCTGGTGGTTGGGGAATTTAGGATAGGGGTGGGGTATTCCAGAACAATGGGTCAGATCCTTAAAATTAAAGCCAGGTTATTCAGGGATGGTATTGTGTTATGGAGCATTCCTGATACAGAGCGATGTAGGAATCTGTCATTCTCTTTCCCTCCAAAAAGCAAAGATGCAGCATGTCACAGTTTTTCTGCTAGACTTAGACCAAAGTGGAGGTGATCAGCCCTCTTCTCTCTGAGCCTTGGGGTGTCACAGTGGATGTTTCTGCTACCTCACAGTTGTGAAGATCTTTTTCAATTTAATTCATTCACAGGATCTGAGCATGTCAGGCTAGATCAGCATTTAACACCCATCCCTAATTGCCCAGAGGTCTGGAGTCAAGTGTAGGCCAGACCAGGTAAGAACAATGGTTTCCTTCCCTAAAGGACAGTTGTGAACCAGATAGGTTGTTCCAACAGTCAACAAAGTTTTCACGATCATCATTAGACTCTTAATTCCAGATTTTTTTTATTGAATTCAAATTCCTCCCATGGTGGGATTTGAACCTGGGTTCCTGGGTCAATAGTCTAGTGATAATACCACTGGGCCATCACCTCCCTTCTATGAATACTGGCAGAACAACAATGGCTGAGCCACTTGTTTCGACAATGTGGAATGTTTTTGGTGACTGCCCATATGAACTACATTGATATGAGAAATGAACAATGCTGGGACATGGAATCCCAGATCCATTATAGGTAATGAACTTGTCCAATCTGGCCTGAACCGTATCATGCCATTCACAAGCATTCAACTCATCTAGCGGCTGTAATGGACTACATTCCTTCCCATTTGTTTCTCTTCTGTGTGGACCTCTGAGGTCCGTGCATAGCAGCAACTTCCAAAACTGGAAATCATAGAATCCCTACAGTGAGGCAAGAGGCCTTTTGCCCTATCGAGTCCACACTGACCCTCTGAAGCGCAGAAGTGAATTCTAAACAAAATAAAATGTGGGAAATGCATGCCTATGTTTAGAAACAGAAAAATAAAGTTGATCTTTCCCTGGACAATTATTTTACAGTTGGTGACTCTAATCTGACATTTGATTTCTTGACACTGCATTCTCCGTTCTGTGAATCTTGCCCTGTCTTAGAAGTTGGGGCCCTCTGCATGAGTCTGATAAAAGCCCTGTGGTTACTGTACCATCCATCACATTTTAATCAGCAATAAGCACTCCCCCCAACCCCCACCCTGACCGATGCTGGAGTCATGCTGTGACAGTCTGACCCTGGTCACAAGCATGGGAGGGTTGATACTGAAAAGAGTACGTACTCCGCTGAACATATGCCACCTTCCATGTGAAAATCTTGGGCAATTAGTACCCTTCACCAATCCCTCACCTCCGAACGCCAACATCCTCTATGTTTCCCTGACACTTCAGGGCAGCTCAATGAATATGGGCAATTGGGACGGCGTGATGTAATCAACTGGACGCTGTGTTTTACTGGAAAAGAAGGAGACAAATACAACGCATGGCCCTGAAATAAATGACAGCTGCACGCTCATTTCCTGTCTGTCTGCTGGGAGATAGCACAGAATTCCATCACCCTCTCAGTAAGAAGGGGCAGTGCAGCAATCTGAGACAATCTCAAATAGCTCTTTATAATACAATGTTAGGAACATAGCAACACAGAAAATAAGAACAAGAGTAGGCCATTCAGCCCTTTGAGCCTGCTCATGGCTGACCATCTGACTCAGTCCCCTGTTCCCGCTTTCTCTCCCCTGATCCCTTTAGCCCTAAGAACTATGTCTAACTCCTTCTTGCAAACAGTAAAGTTTTGGTGTCAACCACTTTCTGAATTTCACAGGTTCCCCACTCTCTTGTGAAGAAATGTCTCCCCATCTCAGTTCTATCAAACCCACGACCACTTCCATCTAGAAGGACAAGGGCAGCAGATACATGGGAACACCATCCCTACCTTCAAGTTCCCCTCCAAACCTCTCATTGTTCCGACTTGGAAATATTTCACTGTTCCTTCAGTCTCGCTGGGTTTAAATCCTGAAAATCCCTCCCTGAGGGCATAGAATCATAGAATCCCTACAGTGTGGAAACAAGACATTCGGCCCAACAAGTCCACACCGTCCCTCCAAAAAGCATCCCACCCAGACCCATTCCCATTCCCCTGCCCAACCCCCCTAACCTAAACATCCCTGGGCAATTTAGCAGGGCCAATCCACCCTAACCTGCACATCTTTGGACTGTGGGAGGAAACCGGAGCACCCAAAGGAAACCCACACCGACACAGGGAGAATGTGCAAACTCCACACTGACAGTAGCCTGAGGGTGGAATCGAACCCGGGTCCCTGGCGCTGTGAGGCAGCAGCGCTAACCACCGTGTCACCCTATTGTGGATCTACCTAGCGTCTGTGGGCTGAAGTGATTCAAGACGGCAGCTTCTGTCGTGTAACTAGGGATGGCCAATAAATGCTGGCTACCAACAGCCACATTCCTAGGATGAATAAAAAAAACCTACAACCTTAGGGTGTTTTTTTCAAATTATTAGCCATGCCAAAGAGATTTTTGCTTGGAATCAAGCCTCTTTCCCACTCACACTGGTCACACTGGTCACAGGGCACCCAGCATTGCTAACCGGCAGTTTTGGCTGAGAAGGTACCCACCATCTCAGCTCAGAGGCAGGAGGTTGCTGCAGGTTCCAACAACATTCACCAAACTGAAGCATCCCCTCTGCTTCTCTCCCGACTGCCCTGGGCTGACCATGTCGTACAAAAGATACTGAGGCACTGGAGAGGGTGCAGAGGAGACTCAAAATCTCACACCAGAAATACGTAGGACACTAGGGAAGAAGGGAGCTGTTCCGATGGCATGGGCTCCACCTGAATCATGATGGGATCAGAGTTCTAGTGTAACTAGGGCTGTGGGCTTTAAATTGGGTTCAGTTTAATGTGGGTTCAGTTGGATGAAAAATTATGGAAAATGTCAAAGGTTGGAGGCGGGGGTGGTGCTCAGCAGAAGTTACTAAAGTTTCCAGACAAACAATGGGACAGAGAGTTTGGGAAGGGTCAGCAATCTAACTTGAGGCAGAGCAGATAAAGGAACAATGATAAGAAGGGGGGCAATCAACACAGGACTGAGCGAGGAGCTGGAGGAACACAGCAGGCCAGGCAGCATCAGCGAAGCAGAAAAGCTGACGTTTCAGGTCGAACTCTTCTTCAGAAGTAGGGGAGGGGGAGGGGAGCTCCGAAATAAATAGAGAGAAGGGGTGGCGCTGGGGAAGGTAGGTGGGATGGTGACAGGTGAGTGCAGGGAGGGAGTGGTGGGGATTGGTGAGTGAGGTGGGAGGAGCGGATAGGTGGGAGAGAAGATGGACAGGTCAAGGAGGCGGGGGTGAGACCTCACCTCACTGACCAGTCCCCACCACTCCCCACCTGCACTCACCTATCACCATCCCACCTACCTTCCCCAGCCCCATCTCTCTTCTCTATTTATTTCTGAGCTCTCTTCCCCCTCCCCCATTTCTGAGGAAGGGTCCAGACACGAAACGTCAACTTTCCTGCTTCTCTGATGCTGCCTGGCCTGCCGTGTTCCTCCAGCTCCAAACTGTGTTATCTCTGCCTCCAGCATTGGCAGTTCTTACTACATCACAGGACTGAGTGTGTTGTAATTAAATGCATGCGGTATATGAAATAAGGTGAATGAACTTGTTGTGCAGATTGAAATTGGCGGGTACAATGTTGTGGGTATCACAGATACTGCAAGGGGATCAGGGCTAGGAATTAAATATCTAAGGATACACACCCTCATGAAAGAACAGGCAGATGGGCAGTTGGGTGTAGAGCTGGATGAACACAACAGGCCAAGCAGCATCAGAGGACCAGGAAAGCTGATGTTTCGAGCCTAGACCCTTCTTCAGAAGGGTAGGCCCAAAACGTCAGCTTTCCTGCTCCTCTGATGCTGCTTGGCCTGCTGTGTTCATCCAGCTCTACACCTTGTTATCTCAGATTCTCCAGCATCTGCAGTTCCTACTATCTCTGGGCAGTGGGGGCTGTGCTACCTTGCTCGTAAGATATGAAATTAAATCTATAGCAGGCAGTGATATAGAGTGGAAAGGTGTAGAAACAGTGTGAGTAGGTTTAAGGAACCGTGGAGGAGAAAAGAACCTGCTGGGAGTTATGTATAGGCCTCTGAGCAGTAGTCAGGATTTAGGGAAGAAAATAAATTAAGTAGTTAAAAAGCATGTAAGAAAGGCACCATTACAATAGTATCAGAGATAAAAGGTACTGCAGATGCTGGAGAATCCGAGATAACAAGCATGGGGCTGGATGAACACAGCA
>JAHRHZ010000036.1:4926043-4955785 GCA_024137785.1 Ginglymostoma cirratum
GCTGCTTGGCCTGCTGTGTTCATCCAGCTCTACACCTTGTTATCTCGATGTTCCTCAGGCCTACCTTTTGCAGAGTGACTGCAGCAGGCAGTCTTTGTGTCCTGTAAGGCTTGTTGTTTGTGATGAGCTTGTAAATTAGTTATGACTTGCTCAGCCACACAACTCCTGGCCTCGTTACAGCCATGTTTTAACATGGACATAAACGCTGAACTCCAGAGGTGAGGCGGGAGTGACTGCCCTTGACAAGAGGCAGCATTTCCCCAAGTGTGGCATCAAGGAGCCCAAGCAAAGCTGGAGTTGATGGGAATTGGGTGGAAAAAAAAATCTCTGATTGTCATCCCTTGCACAAAGGAGGATTGTTTTTTCAGACCGGAGACCTGTGACAAGCGGTGTTCCACAGGCATCAGTACTGGGTCCATTTTTGTTTGTCATTTATATAAGCTGTTTGGATGAGAATATAGAAAGCATGATTTGTAAGCTTGCGGATGACACTAAAATTGGTGGTATAGTGGACAGTGAAGAAGTTTATCTAATGTCACAAAGAGACAACATCCTGATCAACAAATTGATCAACTGGGTCAATGGGCTGAGGAGTGGCTGATGACGTCTAAGTTGGATCAATACGAGGTATTGCGTTTGGGTAAAACAAACAAAGGGCAGGACTTCTTCAATTAATGGTAGGGCCTGGGTAGTATTGCAGAACAGAGAGACCTTGGGGTTCAGGTACGTAATTCTTTGAAATTAGTGTCAAAAGTAGACAAAACGGTTAAGAAGGTGTTTAGCAAACTTGTCTTCATTGCTGAGATCTTTTGAGTATAGGAGTTGGGATGACATTGTTGAGGTTGAACAGGATGTTGGTAAGGCCCCTTCTGGTGTACTTGTTCTGGTCACCCTGCTATAGGAAGAATATTATTAAATTGGAGGGGGTTCAGAAAATATTCACTAGAATGTTGCTGGGACTGGAGAGTTTGGGTTATAAAAACAGGCTGGATAGGCTGGGACTCTTTTCACTGGAGGGTAGGAGGTTGAGGGGTGACCTTTATAGAGGTTTATAAAATCATGAGGGATATAGATAAGGTGTATAGCAAGGATCTTTTCCCTAAGGGTGTGGGGGCGGTTAAAACTAGAGGGCATACTTTTAAGACGTGAGGACAAGATTTTGAAAAGGACACAAAGGACAACTTCTTTACATAGAGAGTGTTTCGTATCTGGAATGAACTTCCAGAGGTAGTGATGGATGTAGCTACAGTTACAACATTTAAAAGATATCTGGATACGTAAATGAATAGAAAAGGTTTAGAGGGCTATGGGCCAAATGCAGGCAAGTAGGACTGGTTTAGTTTGGGAACATGGTTGGCATGGACTAGATGGATCGAAGGGTCTGTTTCCGTGCTGTATGACTATGTGACACTAAGATGGTTGGGTTGTTGAATGTCAGTCATCTCTGTTCCATGATATCTCTGCAGGAGTTCCTCAAGGTAGATAGTTTTGAATTGACCTGTTCTGAGATGGTATTACATATCTCTGGAGCAGTTGAGTCTTGACCCAGGCTTTTGTTCAGAAGCAGAAGCACTGGCACCATGCCACAAGAGCCTTAGGTTCCTCAGAATAGTGTCATAGGCCTAACCATCTTCAATTGCTTCATCAGTGACCTTCCCTCCGTCATAAGGTCAAAAGTGAGGATGGTCGCAGATGATTACACAACATTCAGCACCATTTGAGATTCCTCAGATACTGATGCAGTCTAATGTCCAAATGTAGCAGTACTAGACACTCTCCAAATTTAGGCTGATAAGTGATAAGTAATGTATATGCCACAAAAGTGCCAGTGAATGACTCTCTCTAACAAGAAAATATCTAACCATAGCGTCTTAACATTCGATAGTGTTACAATCACTGAATTCCCCACTGTCGACATCCTGGGGATTGCCATTGACTGAAAACAGAACTGGACCAGCCACACACATACAGTGGCTACAAGAGTAGGTCAAAGGTGAGGACTCCTGAAGCGAGGCATTGTGGGACTACTTACACCAAATGGACTGCAATGGTTCAAGAAAACAGCTCACCATCATTTTCTCAATGGCAATGAGGCTGGGCAATAAATGGTAGCCCATCCAATGATGCCCACATCCCATGAATGAATGAATGAATGGAAAAAAAATTGTGCCCATGTTCAGTAGAAACTACATTGAGGGGGGACAAAACCTTGCATTCCTGTAGCACCTTTCGTACTCTCAATGTTCCAAGCCATTTCAACAGCCAATTAAATATGTCACAGTTGTGATCATTGTACTAACATAAGGACATTTTGCAGACAATTTGCTGTTTGTGGGATCTTGCTTTGTACAATGAGATCTGTTTCGGTCATACTGTTTGAAAGGTCAGTGTTCTCCTGAACATTGGGAAGTGTGCCACTTTTCTTCAAATATGTTCCATCTCCTCCCACCTTACTTCATTTCACCCTATCAGCCGCATCATTCCCTACCTGGAATGGGAGGGAAGTTTTATGAAGGAAACATTGGGCAGGCTATGCTTGGGCGGTGGGGTTTGGAAGAGTTAGAGGTGATTTGATTGAAACACAAGAGAACCTGAGGAGTTTTGACAGGTGCATGTAAAAAGAATGTTTTCTTTTGTGGAGTACTGTAGAAATAGGGTTCACTGTCTCAACATAAGGGAAACCCATTGAAGAGAGCTGATGAGAATTTTCTTCTCATGGAAAGTTGTGGTCTTTGGTACTGTCTTCCTCAAAACGTTTTGTAAGCTAAGTCTTTGAATATTTTTAAGGCAGCAATGAATAGATCCTTGATAAGCAGGAGTTGAAATGTTATCCAGGGTAGGCAGAAATGTGGAGTGATTGGATTAGCCCTGATCTCATTAAATAATGGAGCAGGTTCAAGGGAACATGTAGCCTTTTCCAGCCCCTGATTTCTATGTTTGTATTCCTTTCTCCTTCATATTTAACTCACTTGCCTTTAAATACATATGTCATTTGCCTGAAAGACTCCATGCCTGTAGTTGGGGCCAAGTGGTTAAAGTGATGGATTAGAAATCCTTTGGTATTTTCCTCTGTTAGTTCAAGTCTTGCTGACTGCAGTTTCAAAGGGACCTTGTGGCAAAGTGGTAGGATCCATTTCTTTTGCCGTAAAAGGTTTGAGTACAGGTCCTGCCTGCCTCAGAGGTGTCGTAACTTGTTCAAACACGCTGTTTTTTTAAGAAACGTCAAGCTTTCCTGCTCCTATGATGCTGCTTGGCCTGCTGTGTTCATCCAGCCCCACACCTTGTTACCCCATATGATTGTTCTCCTCAGCCTTTGCGTGAACAGACTTCTCCCGAGTTCCTTACTGAATTTATTAGTAACTATTGAATGGTTATTCGGGGGTTGCTAGTTTTTGATGTGTTTTGTACAGCGTTTGAGCACAAAGTTTGGTTAACTGATGGTTTAAACAGTAATGGCTACATGTGGATATGTTTAAAGGTGAGATGTACGTTGGCATGGTTCTGCCTGAACACTAAGCTATTTGTAGTGCCAGCACCACGATTGCAACTAGGTCATGCGTTTGTGCAAGTGTCCTGTAATTATTGACAGTACCCGAGATAATGGAAACATCCAGCTTCCACATGTTGACAAGTGAAAAGGAAAGTTTACCTTTCGTGACCTGAGGATTTCGCAAGCACTTGCACTGACTAAATGCCATTAAAGCAGTCACTAGCCATAACTGTATTGTTCCTTTAACTGCAGAAAAAAATGCCCCAAGGTGCTTTTCATTCATCTAATCAGACAAAATCTAATACTAAGCCACATAAAGGGATAGTGAGACAAGTCCAGAAGCTTGATCAGTGACGAGTAACTCAAGTGTAAGAGGTGCAGTAATTGAGTGCAACAAACAGTTTGCTGTGGTGAATATATTAATAGGTTTGTTGCAGAAAGAGTGCAATGTATGCACAATAATCTTATATTTACTGTATAAGGTGTAACGTAAAATGCATATGTGGAAAAAATGGCTACGTTCAATGCAGGAACACATCTGGGGATCATCTGACTCAGTTTCTCAAGCTTGGTTTTTTTGTTTGGCTATTTATAGCAATGTGTAAATCTCTTGAGTTTCTTCCTAGCATGTCGCAAATTCCTAGCTATTGTTTATGTGCTGAAGAATCTACAGTGGGTAGCTAGGTTCCTTATTTTTCTCCTTAAGCAAAAAAGACATTGCAGCATGGGATGTTAGTGTGTACCTTTTGGATCCTGAGTAACTGGTATCCAATTCCTTTCTATTAATTTGCTGACATTTTTTTTTTGCTTTCAGAAAGCCTGTCAAATCTTTTGTGTATTTAATCATTTGATTATGTTTGGGTTCTGCATCCTGAATACTTACCTCGTCTTATTGGAGATCTAGTCAGACATGTATCAGGTACTTATTTTCCTTTTGGTCGAGGATAGTGCTTTAAATCTCATTCACCGTTTCAGTTCGGGCAGATGTAGTAGCAACGTCGCACACCACTGGATGTTTACAGGGATTCTGTCTCTGTCTTTTTACTGCAGCAATCCACCCAGCTGTCTCTTCATAGCCCTGTAACGTTGCTCCAAATATTTATTCCATCTTCCCTTAAAAGTTAACTTAGTTTCTCTACCTGCTTCCTGCAATATAACATCCTAGGTTTTGGCAACCCTTACATAAAACAGTGGCAACTTGCATTTTAAAAACACTTTTACTCAGCGAGTGGTTAGGGTCTGGAATGCGCTGAGAGAGGGCATTGGAGGAAGATTCAGTTATGGGTTTCAAGATGGAATTGGGTCGTTACCTGCAAATAAAACAATCGTAGGGCTAGCGAGAAGCAGCAGGGCTCTATCCACTGGATGAGATGTTTCCTCTTGTGAGAGAATATGGAACCAGGGGTCACTGTTTTAAAAATAAGAGATTGCCCATTTAAAACACCGATGAGGCAAAATGTATTTTCTCAGAGGGTCGTGAGTCTTTGAACCGTCTTCCTGAAAAGGCAGTAAAAGCAGATTCGGTGAATGTTTTTAAAGAAGAGGTGGATAGATTCTTGGTCAGTAAGGGTGGTAAAGGTTATCGGGGTAGGTGAGAATTAGAATTCAGGTTAAATTCCATCAGCCATGGTCCTATTAAATGGCAGAGCGTGGCCTACTCCTGCTTCCTGTTCATGTTACAGGTACAGGCAGACCTTGGGTTAGGAGTGGATTCCATTCTTCTGTATTTTCATAAATTGATTTGTACACAAGTCAGGACACAATACAATATAAAATAGGCGTTTGTAAAAATTAGCAGACATTCACATGTGCAGATCTTTGATATTAATACCTCACTGTGTGGGATCCTGTTTGTAAGTACGAGTGTTTGTATTTTGGACATTTTTAGGTCGGGCACTACCTGTAGTTGATTTTCACCTTTACACTGTAATTCAGAAATATCAGAGGAGAGAGATTGGATGATATCTGTTTCTCATACCTCAGCACATTTTCTGAGCTGCTGCATTGAATTGTAGCAAGGTGACCCTGCTGGCTAGTTTTGTATTCCCTGTAATTAGGGCTGATTTGCTTCATTTAGTTAGCAAATAGATTTTCGCTTTTGCATTTTAACTTTTTCTAAGGCTGACATCTTATTTATAAATAAATTCAGGGTAGGTGTATTGTAATTTCATATAGTTTTCCTGTTTAATTTTAGATTAAGCAGGAAACTCTGCCACTGGTAACTGTGCCTAAAGCTGTCCATGTTGTAAGCTTGTGAATTCCCTGTCTGAACTTCTACCTCTTTGCATAATTGCTACTTCTAATATTTTCTCCTTTGGTTTGTTGTGCATCTTTGTTTCTTGTGCCTCTGAGGTTCCCCGGGTCTACTTTTATCTGTTAAAGATGCTATGTAAGTACAATAAGAGAAATGGAGCACTACAGATGCTGGAGACCAGAAGCAAAAACAGAAGAAGCTGGAGAAACTCAGCCGGCCTGGCATCATCTGTGAAGAGAGAAACAGAGTTAACGTGTCATGGCCAATATGACTACTTCAATCGCAGTATACGTTATTCTAAATAGAAATTTTAGTTACAACTTTGTGCCTTATTAGTCACGCAGCAGTCATTCCAGTTGGGACTTTCTTATGAAGTATCTTCAATGGCACCTTCTGCCTCGCTGACTTCTACCACCCAGAAGGACAAAACAATAAGATCCCAGGCAACACTACTACCTTCCTGCTCCCCTCCAAGTTGTGCACTACCCTGACTTGAAAAATATTGTTCGATCAAAATCTTGGGGTTCCCTATGTAACAGCATCACACAAAACAGATTGGAAGAGTTCTTGAGGGCAGAGATGCCCTTGTCTCATGAACAAAGTTTTAAATATTTAATCCTTTTCAGGCTGGCGAAATTATGCTGTGTTTGGATAGAAATTTCAGATTTTGTTTTGAAAGAGGTTTCCCTGCATCTACTGCTCATTTCTTAACATTCATTCAATGTTAGCATTGCAACAGTTCTCCTTTTAACTTAGTTTGTTTCTCTTTTTCAACAGGATGTAATGTTTGTTCTGTATCAGACTGTATCCTGAATACCCCAACCCTGGGGCTAACGATGTCTGGTGGAATAGTGGGAAGTGAGCCTCAATCTGTGTTCAAGGTACGTACCTTTTAATGTTTTTGAGTCAACCCTATGCATTGTTTAAGGGAAAAATAATCAAATGATTAACTGGATCAGTGCCCTCCATGCCCCCAAATTGTTTCATGACTGCCTGCTGTTGGGTTGAGATGCACCATAAGAGGGTTATGGTCCCCATCCTTAATTTGAAGTATAGCAGTTATTGTAATTGACTAATAATCCAGAGAACAGGAGTTGCAAATCCCACCATGGCCATTTTTGGATTCAATTTTTTTATCCGTTTTAAGTTCTGTCAGATCAACATAAAAAATCCATCAGTCATGAAAGGAAAGGAAATCTGCTGACCTAACCCAGTCTGATTTCCTTGTGACGTCAGTTTCAGGTCAACGTTGGCTTTTAACTGCTCACGGAAATAGCCCAATAAACAACTGTATCGGATCTCTAGCAGTATTCGAGTGGAGGGCCTCCTACCTCTTCCTCAGGGCAACATGAATGGTAAATGTTGCTGTTGCTAGTGATGTCCACATCCAGCAGCATTGGCCATTTTTGAAGTGAGTGCAGGGAAATTTAGGAAGAAGGTGAGAAAATGGATTTGCCTGTACGTCAGTGCTGTCACAGCTGGTTAGCATGGAGTGGTGAATTGGCTTCTCCTCTCCTCAGCTGAAAGGTGTTGAAGGCCCCTGCTGCATTAGAGACCAGCTAACTCTGTAACCTACCTGATGATAAAACATTTTCAAAGTTTTGGTGCATTGATTTTATCTTTTCCAGTAGTAGGGTCTCACTGAATCAACTTCAGTGGAGCCTTCCCGGTTTTCTGCTCTTGAATTTAGATGTTGGCCCAAGTGCAAGTACAAATAAAACTATCCCATTGGCTCAGACTCCCACACTGCATTCTTTGGAGTTCAGAACTTAACTGTTGCTAAAAGGAGGTGGCCATGCCTTGAGCTGTCAGGTCCCTAAGCTCTGGAATTCCATTTTTAAACATTGTTGCACAGTGTCTTTGACCACCTGTCCAAGTAACCCATTCTGTAGATCAATGTCTACTTTCGTTTTATAGCACCTCTATCTGCCCTCCATCCCTCCATGTCACATGTGGGATTCCAGACCTACTGCAATGTGGTTGGCTCTTAACTTCCCTCTGAAATGGCCCAGCAAGCTACTGAGTCCTAGGGCTACTAGGGATGGATAACAAATACTGATTTTGCCAGTGATGTCCACATCCCATGAAAAAATAATTAAAGAGCCTTGAGATATTGTGCTATGTTAAAAGTGCTGTATAATTAAAATTGATTGTTTTTTGCCAGTTAGCTCAGATTAATGTTGTGTGGTGAGCAAATTTGGAACAACTTGCTGACAAGCCTACAACTGCTTGGCTAGGTGCTGGGTTTAAATTTGCAGCCTCCCTGGGCACTTGCAATAATAGTAGGAATATTCTTCTCTGACTTTGTTAATCTGGGGAGAAGTGTGATTAAGGTATGTCCCTGCACTGTTCCTGATTGGGCAGTAACTCCTGTTAAAGGACAACCGTTTGGTGTTGCATGGTTCATCTTTAGGAGAGGTTGAATTTGGACTAGTTGGTACTGTTCTGGTTTGCTGATGTTTAACGAACCAGTGATCCACAGAGCTTTCCCCATCTTTATATTGCAGTACTTAATTAAGCTTTGACCTTGTGTAGCTGAGCCTCCATTTAAACCTATGGCTCAGTCTCCGTAGGAGTCCTGTATTAAATTCATTTGGGACTACGTCATTTTGCACAAAACAGCATGTAATTGGAGTAAACACTCAATGGAAAGACACTAAAAGATGTAACGAAAAGAGGTGACTCCAGAGTCAAATCCTCTGAAAGTGGATCTGGAGGTCGATTAAATTTAATTAAAATTTCACTTGCATTTTACAAATCTGGGAGGAAAGGCAGTAAATGAATTTGTACAAAATGTAGGGTTTGGCTGCAGTATTAGATTCTCAGACTTGACATCGGCTTGTTTTTGGTTTGCAAATAATCGTTATCGAGTTCAATCTGTCACAACACAGTTGGTGCCTTAAGCAATAGACATGCAAAAAAAAAACCAAATTACCTTTTGTTCTGGGTTCAGACAAAACCCTCATCTTTCAGTTGTTACAAATTGAGAAGAAATGCTTAAAATCTTCAAAGGGCTCTAGTCACTCGCATCCTTCCTTGTAATGTTTAATTCAGTATGATGTGGTAGTTGTATCTCAGTTTCATAATTAACTTATTGACTATTGTCTGATTTGTTTGTGATATAGAGTGCTCTGCTATTTGACTTGAGTATTTCTTGCTAATAAAAGAATTCTCAATCTCAGAATGTTTACTGTGCAGAAGGAGGCCATTTGGCCCAATGTATCTGCACCAGCTCTTCGAGTGAACAGTTCACCTAGTGCCATTTCCCTGCTTAGTCCCTATAACTCTTCCTTTTCACGTACAAACTCTCCTTTGATTCTTTCAATTGAACCTTCTAGCACTGCACTCACAGGCAGTGCAATCCAGATATCACCTTGCTGACAAAAGTTTTTTGTTTTGCTAATTGTCATACTTGCCCTGAAACATTCTGGGAATGAGCAACTTTGTTTATTTCATCATTTCTAAAATGGTACACGTTTCATAATATTCTATTTGCACTTATAAAAAAGATCTCAATCCCATGCAATGGAATCAAATCAAATCCTAATCCCGTGCATAGGACAGGGTATTTTACATTAATTATGGTGTTGTCTGTAATATTCATCATAGGAAGCACATTAAAATGAGGAATGGCTAGTATAGACTAATTAATATGGTGCAGTGCTGGGAATTTGTAATTCTGAAGAGTGACATGAGAGATGGGGAGGAAGGGTGAGCTATTTTCTGTACGGAGGGTATTAAAATTATGCCGGTATTGGTGGGGCGGATAGGGAAAGTCAACCTGTTCTAACTGATGAGTCAGTGACAAGGGCTTAACAGTTTAAAGAGAAAATTAGGAGGGAATTTGAGAAATTTGTTTATGTGGAGAGTTGTTGGACCACATGGGCTTTGCTAAAACGAATGGTTGAGGTAGATACATGCATTTATTAAGGTAAAAAGCTGGAAACATAGAACATAGATCATTACAGCGCAGTACAGGCCCTTCGGCCCTCGATGTTGCGCCGACCTGTGAAACCAATCTGAAGCCCATCTAACCTACACTGTTCCCTTATCATCCATATGTTTATCCAAAGACCATTTAAATGCCCTTAAAGTTGGCGAGTCTACTACTGTTGCAGGCAGGGCATTCCATGCCTTTACTACTCTCTGTGTAAAGAACCTACCCCTGACATCTGTCCTGTATCTATCACCCCTCAGTTTAAAGCTGTGTCCCCTTGTGCTAGCTATCACCATCCGAGGAAAAATGCTCTCGCTGTCCACTCAGAGGCACATACACGTCTGTGAGGCTGTTGGGGATTAGTTTTGGATGCTCTAACAAATAGCCAATGCTATATAAAGAGCTTGTTAGTCTCCTTCTGTGCTGTAAATGAATATGATTCCAAATGGATAAGTGGAGAATTTCCGACAGACTCAGACCAGTCTGTTGGAACTATTGAATGTAGTCTTAGCTTCTATTTGAGGACACTTGCCCCCTTCTTTGCTGCTACCCTCTGCTGACCTTCTTGGGAGCACTGAAGAACTGCTCTGATTCCTGCTAATGCCATTCAGAGGGAGGGGAGAGCAGGCGATAATCTAATGCAGGTGTCGTGCTGCAGTCCTGAGTTGCCTCCTCTTAGTTCGGGGTTATTCTGAGTAAGGAGTTGGATGCACAAGGCTCCATGTGTTTGTGGCAGTTGTTTGTTTTTGCTGGTCGTGGCTGTTACCTTGTTTTTAATCCTGGTTTTTCATTAATCCAGACGGCGCAAGTGGTTAGAACACTGAGGCTAGGGCAGGAGCTTTGACTGGAGCTGCATGGTAATTGAAAGCTGTCAACCTACTGGCACTGGAAGGAAGCGCCAGGGAGGGACTAGGGTGACAGTTCAGTTTTGTGGGGATTGCGCTTTCTGCGTTTTTCCACCTCCTACCGCCCACCAGCCCCACTCCATTCCTCAAGGGAGCCCTGATTCTGAATTTTAAAATGCAATGAGAGCTGACTGAAACATCCCAAACCCCTCTGCTTGATGACCCTTGCCAACTGACTGAACGAGACTTCGGCGAACAGATCCTTTCCTCGTGGACGTACAGGAAAAGCTGACCTGGGTGTACAATGTCGTTGAGGAGAACGGATGGGGCATCCATTATCCAAGCCCTGGCGATGACAGTGGCTGAGATTCCAGTATTCCTGTACTCTACATTTGGGCAGGTACGTTGGCAACCAACAGGGCAAGATTCTCTCTTTGTGGGTGAGAGGGGTGGATTGTGAACAAAAACATCCTCACAGACTCCTATATTGTATGTGGTTTTCAAAGTAGGTATGCCAAGTAATTTCACCATTCTGACTTACAAATAATTGCAGTTTGTGTAATTTGAAAGAAAACATTGGCAGGAACTTTGCAGCCGTTGAAAAGCTAATATTTGAGCTGACATGACACAGGCCCAGGACTATCGCCGTCAGATGTGGAGGGGGGAAAGTGGGTGTGATCAGGCAGAACATGACCCGACATGAGGGGGAATAATTTTAAGAAGAAAGAATTACTTGTGGGTTTGAAAGATGCGAGTGCCAGAGAATGAAACGCCTTTTCTAGCAGTGAGTGTCTCGAGGCCAGGGGTATTATTGCCTGAGCCCCATTTGAGAATAGTACTGTCTTCTGTGGTATCCCTTTTATCCACTGACCAGCCTGTTGCATTTCCCTCAAGTAAACTTTGCCAAGATTTGTTTTGTGTTGTAGGCCCTAGATCAACAGGACCTGCATCAAGACTAGTCAGGCTATTTCCATACGTGGCCCACGGAAGCAACAGAGGAATAGTTCACCCCTTCAGTCTGTGCTCCTTATTACGTTCAGTGGAATTTACTACACTGTACCATATGTCTTACACAAGTGCTTCCTCTCACTCCACTTTATTTCATCCAATCAACGTACCTATCTATTTCTTTCTGCCTCATGTACTTCATTAACTTACCCTAAGTGCATTGGTGCTATTTGCCTTGGCCACTACTTAAGATAGTGAATTCCACACATTTACCAGAATGTGATGTTCTTGGGCTTAAGACTTGGATTGCCTTCCAACTCCATTTAATTTGTTTGATTTGTATCTTGGCACATATGTGGAGTAAAATAAAAATAAAGCCCAACTGGTATGAGTGTATAACCTAAAGTTTAGGACCTTAAATTGACTAGAGTTGATTTGATTCTTTGTTTTTGAGCTTGAAGTGATGAATGAAGAGATGCTACCTGGTGTCTCCCTCCCTGTTCTAGATGTTTTGCTTGATGCAGTTCAGTAAACCCATTGATTTTTATGCCTCCTTTGCTGGCATTCACTGTTAAAGCTTAGCATCGCTGCAGTGCAGTGGTGTTGGCTTCACGCTTTTCTCTTTCCTTGATCATGTTTCATGGATTCAAAGCCTCTCATTTCAGAAACAAATGCTTGAGCATAAATCTGTTGCCTGTTCCAGTGGTTCATTCTACAAATGTACCGATTAGGAGCAGGAGGAGCCCACCTGTCCCTTCAAGACTGTTCCACCATTCAGTAATATCATAGCTGATCTGTTTCTGTTCTGAATTCCATATTCCAGACAATCCCTGGTAACCTTTTAAGTTCTTGTTAGGCGAGAGAATCAACTCTCGCCGCCTTATAAAATACTGAGTGACAACACCTCTGTTATTTTCCGAGGCAGAGAGTTCCAAAGTCTCTCAGCTCTAGAGAAAAAAATATTCCCCTCATTTTTGTCAAGAAGAGTGACCCCTAATTTTAAAATTGTCTCCTAGTTCTGAACTTATCCTGCCAAATTTAACATCTTTTCCACATCTACCTTGTCAAAACTAAAAAAACTTCAATCAGATCAACAATCGAGCTCCTAAGCTCCAGTGAAGACAAGTCCAGCCTGTCCAATCTTTCCTTCTAAAACAACCCCCTCGTTCCAGGTGTCAATTGAGTAAACCACTTTCAACTTACTTCCTTAAATAAGGAAACCAATAATGCACACATTATTTGAGGTGTGGACTCAACAATGCCTTAGTAACTAAAACATAACATTCTTACTTGTATGCTCAGTTCCCCTCGTAATAAAGGATAGCATCTTCACTTTGGAATTCCACAGTCATTCACCATTTAAACAATACTGTTTTCTCATTTTTCCTGTCAAAATGAACAATTTGACACTTTTCCACATTGTATCTTGCCAGATTTTTGCCTGCCCACTTTATCTAGATTGGTCTGCATCTTTGTTATGCCATCTTTACGACATACTTTCCTACATATCTTTGTCATCTGCAAATTTAGCTACTGTGCCATACATTCTCTCAACTAAGTCATTGATATAAATTGTAAAATGCTGAGGGCCCAGTACAGACCCCTGGAAGACCATCCTTGTCACATTCCTGCCAATTGGACAAAGATGCTTTTATGTGTACTCTGTTTTCGACTAGCCAGCCAATCGTCTATCCGTGCTAATATGTTACTCCAAGTAACATAACTCCGAGTTCCCACACTGTGCAATAACTTTTTATATGGCACCTTGTCAGATGCCTTCTAGAAATCCATTACGAGTCTTTCTGGGATGCTTTTTGTATTCTTTATGACAAAAACAGAAGTAAAATATTGATTAATTAATTATATCTGGTATTTCCTTGCCATCTGCTAGTAAGTCCCCGTTCTTGCCCTGTAGAGGATCAGCACTGACTTGAATTTCTCTCTTCCATTTCAGATACCGATAGAAACTCTTGCTATCTGTTTTTATACTTCTGGATAGCTTTCTTGCTCTTAATTTTTGGTCCAGATTGACCTTTTAATTATTCACTGCTGTTCTATATATTCTGACTAGTCTGTTGACCTGCCCTCTCCTCATTGCAGTATCATACACTTTTTCCATAACCATTTTAATTAACCATGGATAATGAGTTCTCCCACTGGCAATTTTATTTACGGTAGAAATATACTACTTATGAGTTTTCTGACATATCCCTTTAAATGTCTGTCACTGCTTCTCTAGTGAGCTATTGCCTCACCTGACATCCCACTTCATTCCAGCTAGCTTATGGTTCATGCCCATACAGTTGCTCTTAAGTTTTAAATACTCTTCTTAGGCCAACTCTTTTTCAAACTGGATGTAAAATTAAATCACGTTATGATTGCTACTACCTAGTAGTGCCTTTACTCTAAAGTCATTAAGTAACCCTGTCATGTTACACAACACCATGTACAGTATACGAGATAACAAGCATGGGGCTGGATGAACACAGCAGGTCAAGCAGCATCATAGGAGCAGGAAAACTTGACGTTTCGGGCCTAAATTTCTGATGAAGGGTTTAGGCCCGAAACGTCAAGTTTTCCTGCTCCTATGATGCTGCTTGACCTGCTGTGTTCATCTAGCCCCATGCTTGTTATCTCGGATTCTCCAGCATCTGCAGTACCTTTTATCTCTGATACCATGTACAGTATAGCCCTCTCTCTGGTCAGTTCTAAAATGTGCTGCTCTAAGTACACCACATTAAAGCTACTACTACCAATCTGATTTTTGTGGTTGACATGTATAACGCATAATATTTCTTTTATTACTGTTCCTACATCAAGCTTACTGTTCAGGGATCTGCAGGTCACTCCCCCAGGTGATATCTTTCCCCACTATTTCCTCATCTCCACCTGCACCGATGTTCTGCTCTGATCTCCTGAGCCAAGGTCATCTCAATTGCAGCAATATCATCTTTGATTAGGAGTGTTAACCCTGTTCCTTTATGTAGCGTCTTATTTTTCTTGATTGTCATTTGGCCCTTAAAATGCAACTCGGTCCTCATTATCTTGCAGCCACATCTACATTATAGTGATCAGACCATATTTATTCAATACAGGGCGTGCTATCAATTTATTTTCTCTGTGAATACTATGTGTATTCAAATACAGAGCTTTTAGATGTGCTTTTTATTTTTGTAGCCTCTAGTCTTAATTGCTCATTTAGTCTTAGATTTTTCTCTCTTTCTGTTGCTGCCATTCTCTGACGTTCGTTTTCCACATTGGTATTTTGCTGTCCTGCCTCAACTCTTTCTTTCTCTCTCAATTTGTTACATTAGCCAAGCTTGAGCCCTCACTTCAACTTGTTTAGTTTAAAGTGCTCTCTACTTAATTCATTAGGCAACTTGTGAGAACATCAGTCCCAGTATGGTTCAGATGGAGATTGTCCCTAGTGTACAGACTCAGTTTTTTCCCAGTACTGGTGCCTGTGCCCTGTGAACCAGAATTCACTTTTCCCACACCATCCTCTGAGCCATGCATTTACTTCTCTAATCTTATTTGTCCTGTGCTAGTTTGCACATAGCTCAGATAGTAATCCAGATATTATTATCTTTGCTTACTGACTTGTTACATAGCTTGTCATATCTACTCAGCAGAACATCTCTTCTGCCTTGCCACTGTCGTTGTGTGCCAGCATGGAACACCAGCATGGGATCTGCCTCTTTCCACTGCAAGTTCTTCTCCGGCCCACAGCAGATATTCCAGACCCTGGCACTGGACAAATGACACAGCTATCTGGACATGTGCTCTTTACTGCAGAGAACAGTGTTAACTCTATCCCAATACTGTTCCATACTATCACTATATTCCTCCTTACTCTTCACTTGCAAAAGGCTTCCTGTACTACAGTGTAATTGCCACTTAATTCATTGGAAAAAATAAAGAGAAAATCTCAAACCTATTAGACAGCTGGCAAGGCTGAGGCTTTTACTGAGTCCCTTAACTGCCTTACTTGCAGTCATATCCTCCTGTCCCTCACTGTTGACACAATCAGAACACCCTTTCCTAAGGATATGAATAAAGCGCTCAGGTGGTTATCTCCCCCCCCTGCTGTGTCACAGTGTTTGCAGCTTAGCTTCCAGCTCAGATACTCACAGCTGAAGTTTCTGCAGTTGTATTTCCTTGCTGCCTCCAGAAGCTCCCAAATTCATCTTTCGTGCCATCATTTATGTTTGTTAATTGATTAGAATTGATTAATGAGGTTGTTGACTCACCGAGTTGGCTTGTTCTCATTCAGACGTTTTGTCACATGCTAGGTGACATTAGTGGAGCCTCTGATGAAAGTTGATGATTAATTTCTAACTGATGCACCCTGCACCTCCCAAATATTTTAGCACTGCCAGTAAACTTGTTAAACAATTAAACAGTAAAATACCTACATTACTGATTACACTTACAGTTTCTCATAATATCAGTTAGTGATTTGAATGTTACTTCTGCGAAACTTGGAAATCAGATCCTGAGGCTGGAACATCTAGTCAAGGGAACACTCTCCTTGCCTTTTGCTGAATCCCTCACTCAGCACACTTCTTGCAGCAAGCCTTCATGCATTGCATTTTACTTTGAACCAATTCCCAAAAATATTCACTTGGTCTCACTCAAGTGAAGTCTGTCTTGCTCTGTATGTGCTTCATTACATTCTATGCATCAGTAGGACATTAATTGTGCATTCTTTATTTTTTTTAAAAGCTTTTCTCTCTTGCTCTTCCTCTGTTTTCTCCTGTCTTGGTTTTGGCTGTTTGGAGTTTATCTCTGTGGTTCCTGGTTTTCCTCTGGTCTCTTGTCCAAAAATCAGCATGTGAACTTAAATGGTGAATACAGTGAGCTGTTCCACTTCATGTACACTTTCACCTCTGTCTAACAAGCATGATTGAGACCCAGATCAGGTTTTCTCACTTTTTTTTTTTACTTGGAGCAGAGCAGAGATTGTTAAAGGTCTATTTATTGCGCTCAGCAGGGAGAGATTTGGTAGTTCTTGAAAATTGGACACTTTTCATTTCTGGAACCAATATTGCAGGAGGAGGTCATTTGGCCCACTGTTAACTGCACTGGCTGTTTGAAAGACCTGCTCATTAGTCCCATTCTCCTGGAAATTTGTCCTTTTTCCAATTACTTCCAATTCCCTTTTGAAAGTTGCTGTTAAAAGATGGAAATAACCACATTCAGGCAGCACGTTCTATGTTATCAATCCATTTATCATATCAAGCATTTCCAAACCCATGTTGTATTATGGAATGTTCCCATCTCTGCCCTGACAGTTTGCATCAATCCCAGGTTACACCTTTCATTCTTTCACTTCCCATACCAGTCATCCCCGATTTTAATTTCCAGTTATGTAACTAGATAGGGATTGTCCAGAGAAATTTCACACTGAACCCTTAGAAGAAGCAGGGAGAAACAACATTCATCTCGGCATGAAGTCCTTTGGTTTTTGTTATTCATCCTTGGGATGTGCATCAGCAGCTGGCTAATGTTTATTGCCTGTTCCTAGTTGTCCTTGAGAAGGTGGAGATGAGCTGCACAGGCTATGTGGTGTCATAACTGCTCAATGCCAATAGGGAGAGGGTTCAGGATTTTGACTCTGACACTGAAGGAATGGTGATATGTTGCCAAGTCAGGATTGTGTGCGGTTTGGTGAGGAACTTGCAGATGGTGGTGTTTCCGTGTATCTGCTACCCTTGACCTTCTAGGTGGAAGTGGTCATGGATTTGGAAGGTCCTGTCTGAGGAGCCTCGATAAATTTTTGCAGTGCCTCTCGAAAGTGGCAAGTAAGTTATTAAACCCAGCACACTCCATGTGTCTGTGTGGTTTCCATGGTTTAACTGCCTTAACTGAACATTAGCAAAATAACTAATTCTTGGCTGCTTATGGTGCTGCTTCACCAATGTAATTTTTTATTAAAGCACTTCCACTGATTAGAGTTTGTGGGGCCTAAAGTTTGTTAATGGGAATAGATGATAGACTGGGTTCTTATTCAACGAGGATGGGAACTGAGGGTGATGTTATTGAGAATAGAGCCTCTGAATTCTGCAGCTCTTTCTGTGTGATTTGCAGTCTTGCCAATTGATTTAATAAAAAAATTAGATATTTCAAGTGAATCAATAATACTTGGCTTACCTACTTTATGATTGTGCATGCGTGATTTGAATGTTCTATACTCCTTTTTCTAATGCTTAATGCAATGTTTCTTTAGATTGCAAAAAAAATAGTTGTTTGTTAGCTCGCTGAGCCGGTTATTCTGTGGTGTGCAGATGTTTCGTTACCCTTCTAGGCAACATCATCAGCGCGACCTCTAATCGAAGTGTTAGTGTTCTTCTCCGTTCTGAATTTATATGATCCTCCGGTGTGGTAGGTCTTGTCACTTCCAGTTCTGTTTTTTAGCAGGGTCTGTATACGGGGTCTATTTCTGTGTGTTGTTAATGGAGTCCTGTGTCGAGAACCAGGCCTCCAGAAATTCCCTTTCTTGTCTCTTGTTCGCTTGTTCCAGTTGAACTGATGGCCCTCATTGCTGGTGTGTATCAAGACATGTGAATATTGGTTGTCTTTTTACTACCAGCTGGTGTTTGTGTATCCTGGTCATCAGTTTCCTCCCTGTTTATCCAATGTAATGTCTATAAAGAATCCCGTGCAGCACCATAAACATTACATTGGACTAACGGGGAGTAAACTGATGACCAGGACTCCATTAACAAACACATAGAAATAGACCCCGTATACAGACCCTGCTAAAAACAGAACCGGAAGTGACAAGACCCACCACACCGGAGGATCATATAAATTCAGAACGGAGCAGAACACTGATGCTTTGAATAGAGGGCGCACTGATGATGTTGCCTAGAATGGTGACAAAACGTCTGCACACCACAGAACAACCAGCTTGGCAAGCTAACAACAACTACATCCACAGCCCGCGCTACAAATTTTCACTGCTTGCAAAAAATAATTGAACAAAAGCTGTTAAAAAGAAGGAAATGTTAAGTTTGAATAATTTCTCTAAATGTGTCTTCCACTTGGGTTCAATGTCTTTTTTTAAGATAGATATGTGTTTCATAATTGGGATTTTTTTGAATATCTGATATTTTTATGGATTATCCCACTGTCCTATAGTATCCTGAAACTTTGTGGCCAGACTTATGTGGCTATTTGAAGCTTTTTGGAAACTATGCACGACTCAGCACTTTTGGGAGGCAGTTGAGAAAAGATGGAATGTAAGATCCACAGTTTAGGCTAAATGTCTTGCCCTGTAAGGGCCTATGTGGAAAGAAGAGACTCTTAGAATAGCAAGAGAATCTAACTTTTTTAGGAAAAAAAACCACTAAATGTTGTACCCTTAAGGGGAAACAAACAGTTTGGTCTTAGCTCTGTGATGACAGCTTAGAGTCATACAGCATGGAAACAGACCATTTGGTTCAACTAGTCCATGCCAACCATGTTCCCAAACTGAACTAATCCCACTTACCTGCATTTGTCCTATATTTCTCCTATTTATGTACTTGTCAAAATGTCTCTTAAATGTTGTAACTGTACCTGCATTCACCACTTCCTCTGGCAGCTCATTGCACATACAAATCACTCTATGTTGCTTCTCATGTCCTTTCTAAATCTTTTTCTCCTTTCAACTTAAAAATATGCCCCTTCTTTTTGAACCCCACTGACCCTAGTGAAAAGACCCCCACTATTCACCTTATCTATGTCCCCTCATGATTTTATAAACATCTATAAGGTCACTCCCTCAACCTCCTGCACTCCAGAGAAAAAAGTCCCAACCTATTCAGCCTGTTTTTATAAGTCAAATCTTCCATTCCCAGCAGTTCCAGGTAAATCTTTCCTGAACCCTCTCAAATTTAATAGTATCCTTCTTAAAGCAGGGTGACCAGAACTGTATGCAGTACTCCAAAAAAGGCCTCACCAGCATCCTGTACAACCTCAACATGACATCCCAACTCCTATACTCAAAAGTTCTGAGCAATGAAGGCAAACATGTTAAACGCCTTCTTAACCACCCTGTTTACATATGATGCAACTTTAAAAGAATTATGTACCTGAACCCTTAGGTGTGTCTGCTTGACGACACTACCCAGGGCCATACCATTAATTGTATAAGTCCTACCCTTGATTATTTTACCAAAGTGCAACACTTTGCATTTATCCAAATTAAACTCCATCTGCCACTTCTCAGCCCATTGACCCAATTGATCAAGATCCTTTTGTAATCTTAACCTTCATTGTCAATTATACGGCCAATTTTGATGTCTGCGTAATTCTCATCCAAGTCATTTAAATAAATGACAAACAAAAGTTTTGACGCAGCACCAATCCCTGTGGAACATTGCTGGTCACAGGCTCCCGGTCCAAGAAAATAACCCTCTACCACCACCCTCTGTCCCCTACTGTCAAGCCAATTTTGTATCCAATTGGCAAGTTCTGTTTGAATCCCATGTGATCTAACTTTATTAATTAGTCTACCATGCAGAACCTTGTCAAAGGCTTTACTGAAGTTCGTGTAAACAATGTATCAGAGATAATAGGTACTGCAGATGCTGGAGAATCCGAGATAACAAGGTGTGGAGCTGGATGAACACAGCAGGCCAAGCAGCATCATAGGAGCAGGAAAGCTTGACGTTTCGGGCCTAGACTTTTTCTGATGAAGGGTCTAGGCCCGAAACGTCAAGCTTTCCTGCTCCTATGATGCTGCTTGGCCTGCTGTGTTCATCCAGCTCCACACCTTGTTATTTCGTGTAAACAACGTCTACTGCTCTGCCCTCATCAATCTCTCTGGTTACCTTCTCGAAGAACTCAATCAAGTTTGTGAGGCATGACTTCCCAGCTTGTGTGACCCAATGGCATCTTCCCTTCTAAGATCACTGTTAGATTTGACAGTTAGGTGGGTACTGACTCAGTGCTGAACTGGATAGAAATAAACACAACTGTAGAGTGTACTGCTGTCCTCGCTAGAAGTCTAGTTACACTCTCTTATTTTGTGATGATATGTATTTCCCACCTAGTTAGACTGGATAAAGTAGTAGGTTAATGTCCTTTTAACAAGGTGATGCAAGAGGATGTGGTGCTTATCTCACACGACTGGTAACTGGTGGAAGGAGTAAGTACATGAAGGAGAAAGGAATAGAAGACTTATTGTTGGGGTGAAATGATGGGTGGAAAGAAGCTCAGATGGGACTTTAGCATCATGAAACATTGGGCCAGACGTTTATGTGCTGTGATTTCAGTACAACACCCTGTGACTGATTTTAATATGTTCTTTGTTTGATACCATTTGAAGTCTATCTTCTCACAACTGAAGCTGTCCCCGGGTCTGAAGAAGGTGCTTTTTGCAACAGCTTTGGGCACAGTGGCCTTGGCCCTCACTGCGCACCAGTTGAAGAGGAGAGGACGGAGGAAAAAGCAAGATGCAGAGAAACACAAGACGTTACAGCTCCCGGCACTGGGCAAGCTTCCACCCTTAAAGAGAGGTAAAAAAGTGATGTCACCACTTGTTTGTGAGAGATAAAAGGTACTGCAGACGCTGGAGAATCTGAGATAACGAGGTGTGGGGCTGGATGAACACAGCAGGCCAAGCAGCAGCATAGGAGCAGGAAAGCTTGACGTTTCGGGCCTAGACCCTTCATCAGAAAAAAGGCAAATAAAACACCTTTGATAGGGATCTTTAGCCTCTTATTTCAGGTGCTATAACCAGTATCAATAAATTTCAACAGTGGCTGACAGTGATGCCACACTTAGACCTGGTGTGAGTTATTTGTTTTATCTCCCTGAAGTCTTTAAGCTGATCAGCAATGAAATTAACCAAGGCTGCAGACTTTTCCAACCAGTTTTATTATTACTGGAATAATCATACTTTTAATGTTTTTTATGAAAAGGCACCAGCTTACCGCATTCCCTCACAATTTCACAAAAATCAACACTCGCATCATCGTCCCCACTGACCCTAAAAGGATCCTATCAAATTGTCTGATATCTTTCCTCTTCCTTCCAGCAACCCCACCCAGAAGAGTGCAGAGCCCAGGGAGCAAGAGCAATGATACACTCAGCGCTATCTCCTCCAGTGTGCTTAGCAGGCGATCCAGCTCCTCCCAAAGTCTAACGTCGGTAAGGAGCAAATAAACCATGAGTTCTTCATTATCTTTCCTGCATAAGGAAATTCCAGTACTGTGGACAAGTAGTGGGGCAGTGAGACTAATTGGGATTCGGAGGGATGCAAACGTAGCCACTTCCAAAGCTGTATGGTCCTGTATCTGTATTTAATGTCTATTTGAATTGTTCAGTCTGATCCTGTTTTTGCCAGGTGTACGCTGCTGATGACTGCTAACAAAGCAGATTTTTTTTGTTAACCTGGGTGTGGAGGGTAGCAATGCTCAACAGGGCAAAAGCTAATTTCATTGATTTTCAGAAGAAGCTTAGCATGGGTAACATTGGAAATGCAGTTACAGGGTCAAGGATTTATGCAGCAATGGAGGGCATTCAGGGATAAGATTGTACAGGTACAAACTAAGAACATTCCTTTCATGGTTAAAAGTATACCGTCAAAATCTAATATGCTGTAGATGGCAAAAGAAATAAAATGCAAAATAAAACCGAGAAAGTGGACTCGAGCCAAATAGTGTGAGCAAGATTCATATAATAACAGAAAAGATATGGAAAATACTGAACAGAGGTAATATGTAGCAAAGAGTGGTTATTAGAGAACAAATATCAAACGATGAACCTAAACCATTTTATAACCCATAAATTGTAGGCAATTAGCTAGGGAAAGAAAATCTTCATGTGGAGGTTGAGGGCATGGCAGAAGAATTAGCTATTTTGCATGTATCTTCACAAAGGAAGTAGGTAGCGTGGATGTTATACTGAAAGAACCAAGCAATCATATGACATAGGAGCAGAAGGAGACTACATTCCATCCATTGAGTCTCCTCTGCCATTCAGTGAGGTCATTGTTGATCTGATAATCATCAGCTCTTTCCTGACTTGTTCCCATAACCCTTGATTCCCTTGCTGTTTAAAAATCTGTCCATGTCAGCCTTAGATATGTTCAGTGACCCAGTATCGACAATTCTTGTTGGAAAAGAATTTCACAGATTCACTATCCTCTGAGAACGGGGAAAAGAAATCCTTTTCATCTCTGTCTTAAATCTGAGATGATGCCCTGTGGTCCTAGACTTTCCTGCAAGGGAAACGAGTTTCTTGTATCTCCCTGACAAGCCACTGAAGAATCTTCTAAGTTTCAATAAGGTTACATCTCATTCTACTAAACTGTAATTAATCTACTCCATCTCTCCTCATAAGACTGTCCCTCCATACTGGGTAAAAGCCTAATGAACTTTCTTTTAAATCCTAGGATTAAGACCATGAAGTTGAGGAGACCTATTAGTTTTCCTTGTACCTTAGTTATTGTGTTTATTTTTCCACCCTCCCCAAATTTAGACGCTTGATTAGTCCATATTTTTGGAATCGGTGTCCTCTACCATGAAGACTGATACAAAGTATTTATGTAACTCCTCTGCAATTTCTTAGTTCCCCATCATTGTTTCCCCAGCTTCATTCTGTAAGGGACCAATGTTTTCTCTGGCCTCTCTTGCTGCTTATATATTTAAAGAAGCTCTTACTGTTTGTTTTTATCGTACTTGCTCCTTTTTCCCTCTGTTTATTTTCTTATTCATTGATCATTTTTATTGGGTTTTGAAATTTTTCCACTTTTCTGGTTGCTGCTGTAATTGAGTGTATTGTTTGCTTTTTCTTTCAATTTGATATTATACTCCATTTTCTTGGTTAACTATTATTGGTTCATGCCCTTGCTGGAATCCTCCTTACTGGGCTTTTTTTTTTTTTTGAGTCATGATCTTATTTCTTAAATGTCTCAACTCTCTCTTCTACTAAACCCCTTTCCCATTTCATTCTGGCCCTCATCCCTAACTAAATATCTTTCTTTAAGTTTGGCACAGTTGATTCTGACCTAAGTTTCTCACTCTCAAAACTGAATGCTACATTTTGTCTTGTTATGCTTACTAGTCCTTAGGAGAATCTTTTATGCTTGAGACCATTTATTAAACCTGCCTCGGTACACATTACCAGATCCAAAATAGCCTCACTCACGGTTGGATCCACAACTATGTTGTAGGAAACTGTCTGAAATACACTATGAATTCTTCCATATGGCTGCCTCTGCCAATCTGACTATCCCAAGCTATATGAAGATTAAAGTCAGCCATGTTTTTTTGACATGCTGTCCCTATCTCTTAATCCATTCTCTGTTCTACTGTTAGGATTAAGGGGCTATCGATTACTCCCACTAGTGTCATCTCCCCTTGTTATTTCTAACCTCCATCAATATGAATTGTACGTTATCTGATTCAACATAATTTCTTGCTAACAATCTTGTACTAAAAGTGACTCCACCACCCTTCCCTTCCTGCCTATCCTTCTGAAAAGCCACCTACTCCAGAATATTTGGTTCCCAGTTTTGATTCCCTTGTAACCATGCTTCCATAATGGCTATAAGATCACACACATTGGTCTCTGCTTGCGCTGTTAATTCATTTATTTTGTTACAAATCCTACACACATTTAAGAGCCATTAATTTTGCTTTTCTTGCATTTCTTTCCCCTTTATCCTATCTTTTGTTTATATATACATATACACTGTGCCCCATCTATACCATTCAAGGCATCATTATCGAAGTAGCTGTCTTGCAATGTCATCTTATAAATATCACCTTGTAAACTTATGTTTCCCCTGTCCTGATCTCTGCCCCCTGCCACCCAAATTTCAGTTAAAGCCACTTCTGAACAGTAGCTGTTTCTTTCACCAGCTCACTGGTCCCAGCATGATGTAAGTGAAGCCTGTACTACCAAGCAGCTGTTGAGAGAAAGTTAGGCAAAGGTTAATAATTCATGGATAATATGAATGAAAAAGACTAACGGCACTGAAAATGGATAAGTCACCTGGCCTAGATGGAATACTTTTATGGATGCAATAGCAGAGCATTGGCACAATCTTTCACCATTCATTGGGTACAGAGCTGGAGGATTGGAGGGCTATTAATGTTTTACCACCATTCAAGAAAAGGGCAAGAGGTGAACCAGGAAGCTTAACACCAGGGGTGAGGAACCATTGTCAGTGTCATTTGGAATGGCATTGGTGAGTGAAGGAGAGGTGGCATGGATTTGTTAAACGTATATCATCTCTGGGTAACTTGATTGGATTCTTTGAGGTGACAGAAGAGTGATGAAGATAGTGCTCCAGATGTTGTATATATGGACTTTTGGAATGTGCCACATGAGGATTATTAAAAAGTGAAAGCCCATAGAATTAAGGGAATAGGGACAGTGTGGATAGGAAGTGAATATTACATTAATGATAGGAAGTAAACGTTGGCTGGAATGGACACTTTTCAGGCAATGAGTTATTTGCAGAGGTATTATCCAAGAGTCAGTTTTGATCAGCGCCTCAGCCGCCAGCTTAAGTATGCACTCGCCTCATCTCCAGTACACAGTGGCAGCAATGTGTACCATCTACAAGACCCACTTCAGCTTTCTTACCAAGTGCCTTTTGCATATGTTTTCAAACCCATTACCTCTGCTACCTAGAAATACAAGGGCAGCAGACGTGTGGAAGCAGCAGGGACTGCATTTCAAAGAACAGTGTTTGATTGGCTATAAATAGTTTGGGCTGTTTAGAGACACTGAAGTAAGTCACTTCTATGAAAGTTGTTTTTGTTTTTTTTTTGTCTGAACATTTCTTTGTTAAATAATTCACTGAAAGGTACGACCAGCGAACTCACCAAGTCCAGCAGGGCTGCCAGCTGAAGCATGGGAAGCAGGAGCTGTTCAAGAAGAGAATGAGACTGCAGAGGATTCCAATGCTGAGAACCTATACATTACTGGTAGGAAACCTTTCTGCACTGTGTGTTCATTACAACTGAATGTAATGTTTCCGCACAGTAACAATAATAGCAATAACTTGTCCCAAGGCATTTCACAGGCGTGATACAAGGCCAAAATGCTCAGTTACAGAAGGAGATACTGTACTGTGACAGATGGCCACAATCTTGGTTAAAGAGCTGGATTTTAAGGACTGCATCAAAAGAAGAAATAGAAATGTTTAGGAAATGATTTCCAGAGCTTAGGGATCAGGCAGCTCAATATATAGTTTTCTATGGAGGAGTGATTTAACATTGAGTTAACTCAATAGTCCCAAATTAGAAGATCAAAGATCAGGGAGGCTGTGGGCAAGAGATTACAAAAATCAGGAAGGGAGAGGCCGTGGAGAGAGATTTAAAATAAGAATGAGAATTTTCTTATTTATAAGAGGACCAAAACTACTGTGTTTTCCAGCTGTGGTCTGACCAATGCCTTCTATAGACTGAGCAAGACCTCCGTATTTTTATCTTCCATTCCTTTGGAAATAGAGGTTGACATTCCAATTGCCTTCCTATCACCTAGTTGGATGATAGCTTTTTGAATCACAAGTCACAATAGTTATCTGATTCGCCTCGTTTTCATTATAGACCCTACAAAATTCACCCTCATATTTATTCTAAGGAGAACAGATCCAACTTCTCTTGGGTCTTAACTCAAGCTGATGACACCATTTTAGTAAACCACCCCTTAAAAGCCTTCGGGGATACGCCACCGACTGTGCCGTTCTCAGAATTGGAAACACACAATCCCACTAAGACTTTATTGATGGTTTGTGAAGGATTGATGAACTGAATAGTTAATTTAGATCTTCAGATACATATGAAGAGAACAAGAAATCAAGTTTAAAAGTAGCAGTTTGGGATTACAACAGATTGTAGGGTCAATTCGGATGGACTGTTGTTCTCTTAATCTGGGCTACACCTGATTTTTGATCAGCTAGATTGCCTGTTTGGGAACTAGGTGCTCCTCTACTTTTGTTCTCTAGCTGATTGGTTGGTTGAATTAATTATTATTTCTCTTGTGTTGCTCATTGTTTCTGCTTATATTGGCAAATGTTAAGGAGCAGATTGCTCTGAGCTCAGGAAAGTAGGTGGTTTAAAACCCAGGTGTTGGACACAATGCCTTAATTTTCAATGTTAATGCTAGCCTTTGATTTTAGAGTTCCCACACGTTTCATTTGTAAAATAAGGGGTCTCTAAAATAGGATAGTCACTGATGATTCCAAAAGGGAATTCAGGAGAAACGACTTTACCCTGAGATGGGTGAGAAATTGAAATTCACATCCATAAGGTGAATGATATAGATGCAGTTAAATAAAAATTAGGCAAATGCAAGGGAGAAAGAAATAGAAGGATAAAGTGATGGGGTGAGATGAAGAGGGTGAAATAAGCATAAATGGCAGAATATACCTATTGAACTCATTTGTCTTTTTTTTTACCTATACCTTCTGTGTAATGATCAGGGATGGAGCTGTTTGAAGAAGCTTTGCAAAAATGGGAACTTGCCCTTACCAAGCGGCAGAGGAGTAGCTCGGAAACAGAACGAAAGAATTGTCTGATGAACCTGGGAGCAAGTGGTGCAATTGGGGACAGCTGTGAGGTACACCGCATAGAGCTGTTAACTCTGCAAAACAGTAATATCTTCCTGTGCTATAAGGATGTCTGAGTAGTGGTTGTGAGGTGGCTTCATTGGTTTGTGGTGAGGAGCCAAAATATTTTACCTGCAATTGCCAAAGTGGTGATGTAACTGCAATAAACGTGTTCGTCTGTGACACTGAGGTCAGAAACAAAACTGACTCTTAACTGCCACCTCTCAAACTGGCCACTCTGGTTTAGACAAGTGCTTGGCTTATACATCTAGTTTAACATCCTTCTGTATTCGGACTTTTCTGTTGTGTTGCTCGGCACAGTGCCCTGGAGAAATGATCATGGAAGGGAGATGACTGCCTAATGGTATTATTGCAGAACTGCTAACCCAGATACTCGGGTAATATTCTGGGGACCCAGGTTCAAATCCCACCATGACAGCTAGTAGAATTTGCAGTCAGTAAAAATCTAGAATTAAGAGTCTCATGATGACCATGAATTCATTGTCAATTGTCAGAAAAACCCATCTGGTTCACTAATGTGCTTTAGGGAAGGAAATGGCTATCCCTACCTGATCTGGCCTACATGTGACTCCAGATCCAAAGCAATATAGAACAAAGAAAGGAAAAAAACAACACACACACAGGAGCAAGCCCTTCGGCCCTCCAAGCCTGCACCGACACATTTTGCCCTTCCTTACTAAAACTGTCTTCACTTACAGGATCTGTATCCTTCTATTCCCTTCCTATTCATGTATTCAGCAAGGTAGTTCTTGAATGCTGCTATTGTCTGTCTGCTTCCACCAGCACCTCTGGCAATGCATTCCAGGCACTTACCACCCTTTGTATGAAGAACGTGCCTGGCACATCTCTTTTTAAAACCACACCCCCCACCCCAGCCCACCATACCTTGAACCTGTGTCCCCTAGTAAGTGACCCCTCCACCCTGAGAAATAGGCTCCTACTTTCCACTCTATCTATGCCATTCACTATCTTATAAACTTCTATCAGGTCGCCCCTCGACCTCCTGCGTTCCAGTGAAAACAAACCCAGTCCATCCAACCTTTCTTCATAGCTAAAATCCCCCATACCAGGCAACATCCTGGTAAACCTTTTCTGTACCCTCTCAAAAGGATGCACATCCTTCTAGTAGTTTGGAGATCAGAACTGTACACTATATTCCAAGTCTGGTCTAGCTAACGTTTTATAAAGCTACAACATAACTTGTCTATCTTTATACTCAATGCCCCTTCTGATGATGGGAAGCACGCCACAGGCCTTTTTCCTACCTTATCTACCTGTGCTGCCACCTTTAGTGACCTGTGGACCTGCAAACCCAGATCCCTCTGCATATCAAAACTCCTAAGGGTTCTGCCATATGCTGTATAATTTCCACCTGTACCTGACCTTCCAAAATGCATCATTCACATTTGTGCAGATTAACCCACATCTGCCAATTTTCTGTCCATGCCTCTAACTGATCTATACCCTGCTGTATCCTCTGACAATCCTCCTCATTGCCTACAACTCCACCTTTCTTTGTACCTTCTGCAAACTTACTAATTTGACCAGCTGCGTTTTCCTCCAAATCATTTATGTAGATCACAAACAGCAGGGGTCCCAGCAATGATCCTTGTGGAACACCACTAGTCACAACCTTCCATTCAGTAAACCATCCTTCCATTGCTACCCTCTGTCTCCTGTGACTAAGCTAGTTCTGTATCCACCTTGCCAGCTCATCCCTGATACCATGTGACTTCACCTTTGTCCCTGAAGGCAGATTGGTACAAATGTCAAAGGCTTTACTGAAGTCTATGTAGACAACATCAACTGCTTTTCCCTATCAAAAACTTCGTCACCTCCTCAAAAAACTTGATCAAGTTAGATCTTGTCCCAGGGAATCTTTTCCAATAATTTCCCAACCACCAATGTGAGGCCCACAGGCCTGTAATTTCCTGGATTATCAGTTTCTCTTGTTAATGGGACAATATTGGCTATTCTCCAGTCCTCTGCGACATCACCTGTGGTCAAAGAGGATACAAACATGTCTGTCAATGCTCCAGCAATTTGTTCTTTTGCCTCCCTCAATGTTCTAGATTGATCCCATCAAGACCTGGGGCCTTATCTGTCTTAGTACTGATAAAGACACACAACACCTCTTCCTTTTTAATACCAACTTGGCTTAGAAATTCGACACTCCCTTCCCTGAGATTATCCTCCGTCAATTCCTTCTCTTTTGGTGAATACCGATACAAAGTATTTGTTTAAGCCTCACCTACCTCTTCTGGCTCTACACCTACATTTCCTCCTTTGTCCTTGAGTGGGCCAACCTTTCCTTGTCTACAGTCTTGCTTCTTTATATGTATTGTATATATTTGAAAAAAAAGCTTTGGGATTCTCCTTAATCCTGTTTGCTCATGACTTTTCGGGACCCCTTTTAGCCCTTCTAATTCCTTGTACAAGTTCTTTCCTACTTTCCTTGTATATTTCAATGCCTTTGTCAGTTCCCATCCTCCTAAACCTTACAAATGCTCTGTTTTTCTTTTTGACCAAGGTCATAACATCCTTAGATAATAGAGATAAAAGGTACTGCAGATGCTGGAGAATCCGAGATAACAAGCACGGGGCTGGATGAACACAGCAGGTCAAGCAGCATCATAGGAGCAGGAAAACTTGACGTTTCGGGCCTAAACCCTTCATCAGAAAATCTGATTC
>JAHRHZ010000036.1:4956185-4971278 GCA_024137785.1 Ginglymostoma cirratum
ACTCCAACGCAATTTAACCAGTGATTTGCCCCAAATCATTCAGAGGAAAGAAAGAAAAGTTCCATTTTTCAACAAAATGGCTTGGATTATGAACCCTGCTTGCATTCCTCCCTGCGACCCTCTTAAATCACAGCTAAGGCCAATTGTTATTACCTTACCACCAACTTAGTTGCAGTCACCTGGGACCTTCTGGTCTGTGACTCAGTGGGGAACCTATGATCTACAAGGTTGGGTGAGCTACACCTGTCACATGCTCGGCCTTTGCTGTTGGCAAATCCCATTGGGGATAACTGTAGGAGCCTCGCTGCCAAATTGTGACTCCCTGGAGGCTTTCTTGCAAAGATGTTGTTTTGGAAGGATAGAAAGGAACTTGAGTTGAGGGTGAAATGAACAAAATGAAATGATGTAAATGATTGAGCAGGCACCAAGGAACAAGGAGTTTTCACAGAAGCTGGAAGCCCTCTTGAATCGAGCGTACCGACTGCAGGAAGAGTTTGGGGAGACGGTACCTTCTAATAGCTTGCTTGCTGATTTTGGTAAGTGTGAATTCTTTAACTGGGAAGGGGGTTTCCTCCATTTATAGATTGGATAATTACTACTGATTTTCAACATGACTTGCACGGTACTGTTTCATGGAAGAAACATCTTTATTTTGCTTTTGCCCAGAGTGCGTTGGGGCTCTTGCCCTTCCCTATGGAGAGGATTCTGGACAATATTATCTTGATGATGATGATGTCAGTGTGACGTCAGAGGACTCGTTCTTTTCGGCAGCAGAGGTGAGCTTTGAGTATTCGCTATAAAGTTGAGTTTACAATGCTGTCTTGTTGAGCTCCTTGAATTTACGTGGAGTTTGCTGCATCCTGGTTTTGGATCAGTCTTTCCTTCAAATCCATCCAGTTATTGCAGCGCTCAATAAGGCCATTTGACCTATTGCATTCAATATGGTCCTCCCTTCCCACCCCTCCCCCTCCCCAAAAATTGTTTACCCAGTTTTGAGAGATGTTACACGGGTTTCTGGTTGCACTCATCTCTTCTCCCGATGGTCACTTTTCACAAGTGGGTCCAGCCATTGGTGCCTCGCTCACTTATTCTAAATTGTGAGCCATAACATTTGAGTCCAAAACCCTGTTTTGCCCCAACGTATGCACCTATCTCATTGGCAGAAATGTGCAAGTCATTCACCCTGAGCTGAAGGATGTTGATAGCTGTGGCATCCCAACTGTGACAGGAGCTTTAAAGCTAATTTCCCTGGCCACTGGACATCAGACATTGCTAATGATGTTCAAGAGCTTCACATTGGCTTTGAATCCGTTCTAAGAGCTATAATGGGCAACTGATTGCTTGGTGCAATCTAGGATGGTAACAACATCACCGAGATGGTCCCTTTTGAAACAACACCAGGGTCATGGCATGTTTTTGTTTTCCCTCTTATAAACTTTCCTTCCATACTGTCACCATCTGTAACTGACTGACTGACTTTTGCCAAGCTTAATAATTGCAATATAATTTCACTTTACCATGCTTGAAAAAAAACTGTATTCTGGCAGTTTTTTGTGCCACCTATTTTGGTCATGTTTGCTGAATGTAGGTGACTGTTTAATTTCTGGCCATTCAGTGCCCAACAGCCAAAATCCAACCAGTCTGCATTGACAGTTTGGAAGATTGAGCGATAGACCATATCATGGCTTTGTGAACTCACAAGCTTTGATACATTGTCACAGTGATCTGGTGAGTCAGAAAATCTAATCCTCCTCCAACACCAATTTCAGAAATTTTGTAATGGTACCATTTCCACAACCCAGCCAGAGATTTTATTCACTGAATTGAACGACAAGCCAGCGTAAGCTTTCCTGATCATTTTGCAAGGTGCTAGATGGGTGCAAGAACGTAGGCCATTGGAGCAGATGTGGGCTGTTTGGCCGATGAAGTCCAGTTTGCACCCAAGATGATGGCTGATCTGAGAATCCTCAACTCCAGTTTCCTCCCTCTCCCCATAAACCTTGATTCCCTAAATGATTAGAAATCTATCTATCTCAGCTTTGAATATCCTTATCGATCTAGCTGCGACCGTCTTCTGCGGTAAAGACTTCCGCAGATTCACCACCCTCACCTCTTCCTTTAATGGGAGCCCCCTTACTCTGAGATTATGCCCTTTGGTCCTAGAGTGTCCCAATGGGGAAAGAACTGCATTACATCCGATCTTTGTAATAGAGTTAACAGTTCTTTTCTAACAGATGAAAATGTGAACTGCGGCCTTGCCTCCACCTCTGGTGGACCCAGTGCAAAGGGCCGTGGAATTCTGCCTGGTGTTTCAGTCAACTGCACATGAAAAGCAGATTTTCTGGCGGTTTTATCTCTGTGCTGTTTGTGGAACCTTGCTGTGTGCAAATTGGCTTACCAGTCTGTCTACTTTACAGTTGTTACTCAAGTGCTTGGCTGTCTGTGATGTATTAAGAGATGTTCTGAGATTGTGAATAGAGCTGTAGAGATGCTGTCTGTGTAGCCTTGCTGTGTGCTGATTGATTGCCACATTTGCCTCCATATAATGCAAATGTTTTGGCAGATGTTGAATTTTTCATCGATTTATTTGTTATAAATCGAATGAGAAATTCGAGAAAACAATCTTTTTTTACACAGGGATGACTATGTGATGAATGTAACATAGATATGTCTGGAGGGCAAGTTGAATAAACAGAAGAACGGAAAGATGGTATGCTGAAGAGAGAGTGGTGGACAGTTTAGAGGGGGCAATTCCAGATTCTGGGCCTAGCTAGCTGACGGGACAAACAGTGGTGCAGTGATGAACATATTGGCTTGTCCAGAATTGGAGGAGTGCAGAGGTCTTTGAGCATTGTAAAGCTGAAGGAGGTTACAGATCTGTGGCAATAGTTTTGAAAACCAAGGTGAGAATTTGAAAGTATTGCTAGACATGAAGGCAGTGTAGTAAGCACTGGCAGTGATGGGTGAATGGGACTTGATGTGAATTAGGACACACAGCAGCAGAGGTCTGGTGTTTTACAAAGAGTACAAAGTGGGAGGCTGGCCAGAGGAGTCATTATGGGAAGTCTGGAGGTAACTGTCGTCCTCCAGTTAACCCTCTGACTGAGGATTGAACCTGGCATGTTCTCATCTGTTTGGTTGAATGCTTCTGGTATCTAATGAGGCCTTTGGGGGGCGTTTGTAGGGGCCTTCCAATGAGAAATAAAACTGCTTAAAATAGATCCAGCAGCTGTAAGCAGAGTGTGAGAAGGGCCAGCTCCCCTTCTGCATTTAGGTCTGCCAGAAGCTTCCAGGTCAGATTCAAATTACAATACTGCGGATTCCACTGGTTGACACTGGACATAGAAGGACATGTGGAGGAAGAGGAATGTTGACTCAGGGAACTTGTGTCCTATCACAACATTTAAGCCACCATGTGTGTTGTGCAAAAAAAAAATTAAATATGATCCACACTTCTTTTATATCTGTAGCTATTTGATTCTTTATCATTCGATGAGAAGAGATTTCAGTTGTCCAGATCGTCTGCTTTATACGAAGAAGCCATGAAGGTTGTTGGAGATGACCGGGTTGCTTGCCGATCATACAGGTATGTGACTAAATCTTGCTTCAGTCTCCACGCTGCTTTCCCCCCCCCCAAACTCCTACTCTGTGAGAGGGTATCCCAGCAGCAGTGTATCTCCAGGAGTATTGTGGACAGCTTTTTGGTGCCCAGTAGCAGTGTGAGGTTGGATCGTGAATTGTTGGTGCATGGGGTGGCAGGTACAAAGTCCCCCCGCTCCATCCTGTCTTTGCCCATGTGTTCTTTGTGACTGTCGTCGCTGGATAGCTGTCACAGATGGGAATTTGGACTGATATCCACCCCCACCCCGAACTACCACCACTACCACTATCACCTTTGTTTCCTCCAGCTCAGGATTTTCAGCCTTGTCCTCATATTGTTTGAAGCTTAACACATCCCTATCACTGTAACCCCTCCCTGCAGCCTTGGAAGAAATTTGCTTTGATTCACTTCCGGCCTTTCATGCATCTCTGATTTGCTTTTGTCACAACATTGGTGACTGCTCCTTCAGCTCCCAAGCTCTACAATTCCTTTCCTAAACCCCTCCACCTCTCTGCAATCTTACGTTGTTTGGTGTCAAGTTTTGTCTGATTTTTATGCCGCTGTGAAGCTCTCTAGGTCATTTTGTGTTAGGGAAGCTATATAAATACCAGCTGTTGTTTGCTGAAGTCCTGGGCTGTCCCAGCAGTGAGCACAGGGCAGAGATGGGTTCGGCCTGCCAATCTGTCCGATTCAACTCGCTTTCAGTCCCTGATCGTAAAGCTGACCGCCATTTTGTGTGTTTCAGAACGGAGCTCCTGGAATGCTATAGTGATGAGGACTTCCTGGCGAAGCTACACTGTGTGCGTCAGGCATTTGAGGTAAAACTATTGATGAGACTGCTCATTTGTGGGAAGGAGACAAATGATGTGTTAGATGAATGCAAGAAGGAGTTCCACTCTTCATAGATGTGTGTGTGCAAGGCGTTTTACATTTAGACTATCAGGGAGGGGGATGAGGTGAGGGGCTTGTTTTCTGAATTTTCCCCATGTTGTACAGTCCTGATCCTGTTCCTAAGTTTGACTGGGACCAGCTAATGTCTGTCGTTTGCTGCAAGACAGGAAAAGAACAGTTTTTTTGGGGGTGTGACCTGATTGAAGTTTTTAAAATTTTGAAGGAGCTTGATACAGTAAATGTAGGGAAGGTGTCGTCACTTGAGGGTGAGAGCAAAGCTAAGAAACACAAGGGTAGTCATTCATAAATCTAGAGGAAAATTCATAAAAATAAGAAATAATTCATTGTCATGACTCCTAGGTAAAGAATGTGGAATTCTACCACAGGGAGTAGTTGAGATGCACAGTGTAAATGTATTTTATGTTTTACTATCATTAATTTTAGATTTTGGATTTGAGTTAGTGGCATGTGAGTTTGGCTGTGTGTCTGAAGGAGTTTAATGATTGGCCTGTAAGTATTTCTATAGCTATGATGATTTATTTTCGAACACAGTATTATAGAGACTTTATGGAGAGTAATGGGGTTTTGTTTATACTGGGAGAACAAAATAAACAGTTTAGTGCATTAGGCTTTCAGATAGAGGAGTCTGGAAATCTTTTATTTAGACTTGGGGGAAATGCCCATAACTTGAGAAAAAGCCTTTGGTTTCACTTTGGGGCAATTTTGCGGGAGTCTTCATTAAAGCTGGATGTGTGAAACAGATGCCCCTGAGGGAAGTAGTTTATGATTGTTAAGAAAAAGGTTACCTCACTGTAAGGAGACTTATTTAGAAGTTCCAGACCAGAAGTGTTTGGTTAAAATCCTGAAGGCATTTTATGAAGCTGAGAAAATCTATGCTCAGTTATATGATGAATCAATGAAGAGGTTCACAGATTCCCATGACTGGGAAATGAAGCCGTGGCTAAGTCAAACGCTATGAAGGATAGAGAAAGGCATTCTTGTGATATTTGATTACTGTAATGGGATTCTGTCAGGATTAATGAGATTGTATTTGTATCATATTTTGAAATTTTTGTGTTTATATGTAAATAATTTTGTTCATTTAGTTACATATTTTCTTGTTGTAAATAAAGTTGTGTTAGTGTTAATCTGCAGCATTGTGTTTGTTTCAGTGAAAGACTACTTTGTTAAAATGAAAAGAAAAACAATTTCATCTACCAAGCTAGATTTTAGGCTTTAATAACAACATCAGCTGCGATCATAACAATAGACATTGGGAAAAAAAGGGATAGGGGGGATGGTGATGGGGTGAGTTGACATAAGTTGGAGGAAATTGTGTGGAGCATTTAGCTGAATGGTCTCTTCCTGTAAACTCAATGGACATTGTTGAGTCAGCATCCTTGCCTTTATCTGGCTGGTTACAGGGGAAGGGTTACCTGTGTGTTGTAACCCAGGGAACAGTGCGATATAGTGAAAGAGAGATAAGGTTTGGTCACTTGTAGAGAGAGAGAGGAAGAAGTCCATCATAAGACATTGAATTACACTGAAGCTGCACATGTTGGTGAAATATAGAGAACCCCAGAGGTAGTGGTGTGGGTTACAGTGAGTTCTCCCTCGTTGATGTCTTGCCTATTAACAGTTGGGTTAAATTATAACTGGCAAGGGCTACAGGAAAGATCCTGGCTGGATTGCAGTGTATACAGACAGTTGAAGGAAGGGACAGTAAACAAGGTACATTAAAAAGATGGTGTCACTTTGAGAGATGTGGGGTCAGTATTTCTGACATGGATTCAATTATAATTTGGTTGGGAACAGTGGAGGAATTCAGAATAATTTGAATCATCAAGTATTTTAAAGTATGTTTCCAAAATGCTTAAAAGTTTATTCCTTCAAAGAAGACAAGAATTAGAAACAGGGTTTAAAGTTTAGTGAGTTGAAAGAAAATAGGAAATTCAGGCAACTTTTTTATTTTTTTTGTAAGAGTTGATGGGTTAATGGAGTACTGTCTATCATTAGCAGTGATAGTGGGACAGAGGGCCATGGCATAGTTTAAAAAGAAATAGGTGAATTCCAGTTGGGAAAAAGAATACAAGTCTGCTAGTTCAAGAATGACAGTGGCCTGAGGAGAGATTTGTAAGACTAGGCTAACTCGATGAAAGGTTACCCCCCCTTGTCCAATACGTTACTTTGTAATCTTTGCTATGAGGGGCTGGAATGATGATAAGCCAGTTTTCGTGGTCCTAGTTGCTATCCAGTTGGATGTCTGCAGTTTTCACAAGAAATGGGGAGGGAAGGCTTTAGTCGGACTGTGATGTTCTCTGAAGTGGATTGGTGCTATTCAAAAAAATACTTGCACATGATCTATTGGGCACTGTATGGTTGGTGAAGCTCGATCCCATCAAGAATCTGCCTCTTTAACTGAAGAGGGAAAAAATTTTAAGATAATAATTCGAGGTGTACAAAATGATCAGAAGTATAGATGGAGTGTATGGCCAGAGACTTTTTCCTAGGGTGGAGGTAGCTATTATGAGGGGGCATAGTTTTAAAGTGAGTGGAGGTAGATATAGGGGAGACGTCAGAGGTAGGTTCTTTACTCAGAGAGTGGTCGAGGCGTGGAATGCATTGCCGGAGAGGGTAGTGGAGTCAGCCTCATTAGGGGCATTTAAGCGGCTATTAGATAGGCATATGGATGATAGTATAAGGCAGGGGTAGAGGTTAAATAGACCTTAGGTTTAGGGTAAACGTTCGTCACAACATCGTGGGCCGAAGGGCCTGTACTGTGCTGTACAGTTCTATGTTCTGTGTACTAATAACATTCCTGTGTTATAGGGAGGGAGCTGAGGATGATCTGTGAGGAAAGTACCTTTTGTTAAAGAGTATAATTCCATCCCTAACTAGTTGAGGACTGGGAAAGATGAGTCAGTAAGGCACTCACTTAAGTCTGATTTTCTACTGTAATCTTCAACCTTGGTCTGTAGCTGCTCTGCACCTGGTGTACTAGACGATACAAAAGCAAAATATTGTGATTGCTGAAAATTTAAAAATTAAAACAAAATACTGAAACCATCGGTAGGCCACGTCTTTCACACAACCTGAAACATTACCTTTGTTTCTCTCTCTCTCTGTGCATGCTGCCTGGCAATGCTGAATATTTCCAGGATTTTCTGCTTCTGTTACATTTAGATGACGTTAGAAGTGTGAGTCTCATGCACAATGTGGGTTGTGAGCTGCTTCCATTTCTAACAAAAACGTGTTTTTGACACAGGTGTTACTGCAGGATGAGACAAACCAGCTATTCTTCAGTGAAATTGGGAAGCAGATGATTACTGGACTGATGTCCACTGCAGGAAAGGTAAAACACCAGGCCCAATCCCACAGATATTCTGTAATTTTGGACTTTGTGATGTTATAGAGGATGGGATTTCTCAAACTAAGAGTAGCAATCCCCAGTCAGATTAAGAGAATAGGTTTTGGGATTTTCAGGCAGTCCTGGCTGAGTGTTAAAGCAACATGCTGCCTTTAAGTTTTGTGTATACCCTATCTTGCTGGAACTTGTGTTGATCGTTGCTATATGTGCTGTTGATGTGATTGCACTGGAGAGGGTCCGGGGGGGATTAACAAGGATGCGGCCAAGACGGGAAACTTGCAGCCATGAGCGAAGATCGGATTTGCTTCGATTGTTCTCCTTGGACAAGAAGATCGTGAGGCCAGATTTGATTGAGTTGCACAAGATTGAGAGGGGCCTGGATATACTGGAAGGGAAGGGACTGTTTACCCTAACCGAGTTAGTGAATGGGAGGCATAGATTAGAGAGGAGATGAAAAACATTTTTACCTCGGGGCTGGTTGGGGTCACTTAAGAGGGCAGTAGGGCAGGAAACCCTTTACTTTTTAAAGTCTTGTCAAAAAGGCTAAGATGTCCTAGTCCTACCAGACCATAAGGCTTATCTCGGAGAGAGAGAGACAACTGGTGGTGGTTTAACCATAATCTGTATAGAAATGGACGAGGAAAGTGAGATTAGGCTGGGTGGCCTATCTTTTTGGCCAGCAAAATGATGGGCCAAGTGGCCTCTTTCTGTGTGGAATCAAATAGCATAACAACTTATATCTGATGTTTCATTCAAGTGTTTTGCAATTCTTTCAAATAAATTAGAGGTCAGTGTGTGAGGGCACAGTTGAACTACTCAGTATCTTTATCTGGCTATGATGGGTGTTGTAACACCCTGGATTACAGTGTACTTTGAAACAAAACCAGAAATTGTTAGAAAATCTCAGCAGGTCCAGCAGCATCTGTGGAGGGAAATAAGAGTTAACTCTTCAGGTCCAGTGGAATAGTTCCGAACCATCCAGTCTATCCAGGCCCGTTACCTCATCCTCTACATCTCAATCGAATCTGCTCATAGCTGCTGTTGTCGTCCAAGGAAAACAATCCCATTGAATCCTACCTAAGGTTCTGAGGAAGGGTGACTGGATTCAAACGTTAACTCTGATTTCTCTCCACAGATGCTGCAGGACCTGCTGAGATCTTCCAACAATTTCTGGTTTTGTTTCTGATTTCCAGCATCCACAGTTCTTGGGGCTTTTTAATTATGCGGTATATTGTTGGATAATGGACACCAGCTCCTGAATTCCACACGCTCAGATCATTGACCAGCAACCTCAATTCCTTTTCCTCACAGGTTGAATCTTCCCTGTTGTAAAGTGGGAAGAGCAGTATATAACAGTCTTATGACTATCCTTGCAACCTGAGGAGGTGCTGACTACTCAGTTTCCCAGCTGTGATGGGATGGGCGGTTCTGTTGACAGAGTTAAACTGTTTGAGGAAGGAGGTTCACGTGGGCGGGAACAGTGGCTAAATCCGATATTCCCATCATTGTAAAGTGATAAAAAGAAAAACCTCCCCTTCCTTTCCCTGACCCTCTTTACCTGTTGCAGAATGTGAATCGATTCCATGAGACTTACCAAGAAATGCTGCAGTATGCAGCAAGGGAAGAGACCTGGACAACGACGAAGAGAGAGCTGGAGGGACGAGGGGTAGGTCCAGAAATCTTTTTAGTAGCTATCTGATTAGGACCGGAAGGAGAACTTCCATTCAGTGCTTTGCTGATGTCCATATTTTAAATGACTGGAGCTGTATGTTTTACAGAACCTTATTGTTCATCCACAGAGCTGTACTCCAATGAGAGGCAGACTGCTGGATGTGAACTTTGGAGTGGAACATTTGCATTTCTTGCTGTAGAACGCGTGAAATATTTATTTCATAAGTGCAAGGGATAATCAGATCTGATTAACCTGAATTCCTTGCATTCCTAAATCGTGCCTTTATTGACCCTGTGAAGGTGTATGTGTCAATCTGTGTGACCCTAATTTCACACTGTGATCTTCTTTTGTGAATTATATGTCCCCGTTATGGGGGTCTAGAACAAGGGGTCATGGTCATGGGACATGTGGAGGAATGCCATTTGAATTGAGATGAAAAAAAATTTCTTCACTCACGGCAGTGAACCTGTGGAATTCTCTACCACAGATTGCTGTGGAGATCAAATCACTTACTATATTTAGGAAAGAAAGAAATTACTGGAAGCTAAAGGGAGAGTGCAGATGAACGAGAGAGAGGATCAATCTTGTTCATGTTGCACGGCAGAATGGGTTTGATGGGCCGAATGGCCCTACTCCTTATCCTATTTTCTATGTTCCTATGTTTCCCATCGCTACTTAAAGATGGAAATGTTACCACTTCCTAGGGAGACCAGAACTAAGGACCATCAATTTAATTGTGTTTGCTGCTAATTCCAGTAGGGAATTTAGGAGAAATGTCTTTAGGGGTGGTTGAGGCAAATACTGTTAACACATTTATGGGGAATCTGGATAAACACGAAGGAGAAAGGGATAGGATGATATTGGGATAGGGTGAAATGACGGTATGTGGAGCATAGACAAGTTGGGCTGAATGGCCCTTTTCTCGCTCTGAGAATCATTAGTAACTGATTATCTGGCCATCATCTTGCTGATGTTTTTGTACCTTGCTTTCTCACACTTTGTTTCCTATAACAGAATTGTCTGTAAAGCAGTTTGTGACATCATGAGGTTATGTGAGGTGGTTTAAATGCCATTTTTTTTCACTCATGAGAGAAAACTTATATCTACAGGTTGTGTGCATGAGCTTTTTTGATATTGTATTGGATTTCATTCTGATGGATGCCTTTGAAGACTTGGAAAACCCTCCTTCATCTGTGGTTGCTGTTTTACGGAACCGTTGGCTCTCAGATAGTTTTAAGGAGACGGTAAGTGACATTGGTCTGCACCACTGCACTGCAGTTGTTGACTTGCTCACCGAGCTGGGAAGTTTGTTTGCAGGCGTTTCATCACCATACTCGCTAACATCATCATTGTGCCTCCGGTGAAGCGTCAGTGTTCTGTCCCACTTGTTATTTATGTGTCTCGGTTTGCTGGAGTGGGTGGCATCACTTCCGGATTTGTTTCTTAGTGGTTGGTATATGGGGTGCAGCTGTACATGTTTGTAAATGGAGTTCCAGTTTGAGTCCCAGGCCTCCAGGAATTCTCATGTGTGTTTTTGCTTGGCTTATCCTTGGATGGCTACATTGTCCCAGATGAATTGGTGTCCCCCTCTGTCCATGTGTATTGAAATGAGTGCTAATTGGTCATGTCCGTTGGTAGCTAGTTGGTAATCTTTGATCCTGATGGCTAGTTTCCTTCCGGTTTGCCCTATGTAATGTTTTTGGCAGTCTTTGTATGGTATCTTGTAAATAAAAACTGAAAGAACTGCGCATGCTGTAAATCAGGATCAAAAACAAAGTTGCTGGACAAGCTCAGCAGGTCTGGCAGCATCTGTGAAGGAGAAAACAGAGTTAACGTTTTGGGTCTGGTGACCCATCCTCAGAACAGAGTTCTAGGCCCGAAACGTCAAGCTTTCCTGCTCCTATGATGCTGCTTGGCCTGCTGTGTTCATCCAACTCCACACCTTATGTCGTATAGTGGCTGTCGGTTTGTGGGCTACCATGATTCCTTGGTGCGGGGGGGGGTGCACGGAGTAATCCGGTGGTCATTTCAGATATGCCCTTCATGTATGGAAGGGTGACTAGAGTCTCTGTACGTGTTGTCTTCCTGTTGTCTGTTGTGCAGGAGGTGTCGGCGGACTACGCTTCTCAAAAACGTTGAATTACTGCAGTGCAATGATTGTAGGAAAGGTGATTCACCAGCTACATGGGTTGCAAACAAACGAACTAATCTAACTCTGTTGGTCATCCTGACCATGAGACCGCTCCAGAGAACATGAGTCCCGAGGCTGTGTCAGAGTCGGAGGATACTGAAGGTGCTGTGGACCAATATTGAGTTTAACTACTCATATCTCATGTTTCCAGTCTTTTACTCGCACGTTCCTTCCATCATATGCCCTATGTGACTGTCTGTTTTTTTTTTCTCTGCTGTGACCAGGCCTAGTTTTCCTGGTGAAATGAAGGTTGAGGATGGGGAATGATACTGATTCAGGGTGCCCAGAGACCATTTGGCCTCCATTTCAAAGCAAGGCATTCTCTCCTTATTTTTAATTCCATCTTTGTTATAAATTGTTATATTTACTTTTATAATGAAGCTGTCCAAGTTAATTTGTCACACTGTAATTACCCCCTCTCCCACTTGTTTCAACCCCTCTGGCTACTCAGCCTGGGGACGTTGCAGTGTCTCCAGTGGCCAGAGACTGTTTTACATCGAGACATATTTAGATGGAGAGGTGCAGTACGTACTTTAGCCACACGAATGTATACTGACCAAAGTTAACAAAGTGTGTGCCAGATTTTCTTTAAGCCATTTAGGTCAAAAGAGCTTTGTTTCATTAAAAAAAAGTAAACATAAGACTTAGTCCAGGTAATCCTTGAATAATGCGGCCGTTATGTTGATGAAAATCACTATGTTGAGCAAAACTGTATTGTTGGAAAGATCTATTCCCATAGAAACCCATGTAAGTGTTAGGGTTACATTCCCGGATGTCAGCAGACATTTTTTTGTTAAACAGGTTGGCTCTCCCTGCTGCTGCCGTCATTCCACAATTTAGTGAATAATGCTGCCTCCATTCCTGCTACTACGGAATGAAAGTGATCAATGCCCTCCTGTTATTGGGCATTTTGAAATAAGGATCATGTCAGTTACATTTGAGATTTATTGCCAGTAATGAAACTACGAACAATGTGGAGAAAATCAAGATGGGAGTAGTCCCAGGCACAGCTGGGTGGGTTGCAACAGCAAGTACGGAGACTTAGAAAAGTCATAATGTATTCTGAGGTGTGGGAAAAAATCATCCATGAAAGGCCACCTTTAGCATTGCTTATATATGTCAGCTTATTGGTGATCAGTAATAACCGCAGTATTGAGAGTCAAGTCTGCGTTATTGGAATAATGGGTAGTAAAGTAAAATTTGTGTTATGCTGCAGACACAATTTAAAACCATGGTAATCAAGGACTATTGCTGCTTAATTTCTATTGAGTACGTTTATTCTGCATGTTGCGTGACACATATGCATTTGGCCAGCAGTTAGCAGAGCAGATTCTCTGGCAGCCATCGCACATCTTCAGCTTTGCTAATGGGGATACATTTATCTTTTCTTCTTACTTTATAATGGGTTGGGGGAGATGGGTGTGGGGAAACGGGGATGGCACTGTGGACTAGTGTTTCAGAGACCCAGGCTAATACTCTAGGAGTAATAGGGGAAGTCCCATGGCATGTAAATTAGATTACTTAATAAAATCTGGAATTGAAGGCTGGTCTCAATAACGTGCCGTGTAAACACCATTGATTGCAGGGGAGAAAGAACTCCACTTGAAGGAAATCTGCCACTTTTACCTGGTTGGTCCTACATGTGACTCCAGAGCAGCAGCAATGTGGTTGACTGTTAACACAGTTCTCTGAAATAGCCCTAGCGTTTCCTTTAGTTCAAGGCAATTAGGGATGGGCAGCAACCTCCCCATCCCTTAAAAATAATTTTTAAAAAAATTGTGTTTTGACTCTTCTGATTTCTTGAATTCCGCAGGCCCTTGCCACAGCTTGTTGGTCAGTGTTAAAAGCAAAAAGGCGACTGTTGCAGGTCAGTAAACAGAGGGACCTGGGGGGTGAATGAGCCAATGATTATAGAGACTTCAGTGGGGCACACTGTGAGCTTGTGTGAAATGGGAATAAAATTTGGCCCAAAATTTAAAAGGAATGATGTTCTGAAGATGAGTTTAAGTGGTGATTACAATGTGTTACCTCATGGCTGCAGGTCCCTGATGGCTTCATTTCACACTTTTACTCCATTTCGGAGCACGTGAGTCCTGTCCTTGCCTGGGGCTTTCTTGGACCAAAACAACATCTCTGTGAAGTTTGCACTATATTTAAGGTGAGAGGCTTCTTTTAAAATCTCCTTGGTCACCCACTGTATGGGAGAGAAGGGCAAAGGGTGTTTACCCCAGGATCTTCACAACATTAATAATTTTATTTGTTTGTTTGTAATGTAAGATCAAAACTATTCCAGGATTAAGGATGTCACTGGCAAGACTGGCATTTATTATTCACCCTTGGTTGTCCCTTGAGAAAGTTGGCTGACTTCTTAAACCACTGCAGTCCCATGTGTTGACTCACTGGTAGTGGAACAGCAATATAGGTTTAAGTCAAAATTATGGTGGTCACTGCTAAGAGACTGTTCAAGGCAATTAGGGATGGGCAGCAACCTCTCCATCCCTTAAAAATAATTTTTAAAAAAATTGTGTTTTGACTCTTCTGATTTCTTGAATTCCACAGGCCGTTGCCACAGCTTGTTGGTCAGTGTTAAAAGCAAAAAGGCGCACATCATTGCAAAGCACAGGGTGATGCCATCTTGTATGGCGGGGGTGGGGGTAGCGTGATTCCATAATTTTGGAAGTTCCTTGTGGTTGGAGGTAGAATGGAGAGGGTGGCGGGGTATTCGAGTAAAACAATGTTTTCCATGTCCCGATCACTTTGACGTTGCTGCTGATGGGGGGAAAAGGAATGAGCTGCTAATGTTTCTGCTCTCACCATAATTAACAACCCCTTTGACTTTTGCACTGCGCCGCCATACAATCTGTTCCCCTTGCTGCTCCTCTACACCATTTTCCAGCCCTTTTCACGCCTGAAGACTTCTGTAGTGATTGTAACAGCCAGGTGGACCTCCCAGAAAATGAGATAACAAGGTGTGGAGCTGGATGAACACAGCAGGCCAAGCAACATCGTAGGAGCAGGAAAGCTTGACGTTTCGGGCTTAGACCCTTCGAGTTCCCTGTTTTGGGGACAGGGAGCCCTGGCTGACAGATATAAATAGGAGTGTCAGAGGCTCTGTTCACTGAGAGCTGGTTCTGATGGAGTTGGACAGTTGTCAAGGAATCTCCACGTGTAAATGAAGGGCGACTTGGTGACAGGATACTGGCCTCTGTGGAGTTATTTCACATACTAGACTCAAAACGTTAACAGAGATAGTAGGAACTGCAGATGCTGGAGAATCTGAGATAACAGGGCGTGGAGCTGGATGAACACAGCAGGCCGAGCAGCATCAGAGGAGCAGGAAGGCTGACGTTTCGGGTCTGGACCCTTCTGAA
>JAHRHZ010000036.1:4971678-5032298 GCA_024137785.1 Ginglymostoma cirratum
TGTTATATCAAAATGTTAACACTTTTTTTTTTCTCTGCCTGCTGAGTTTCTCCAACATTTTCTGTCTTTGCTGGAGGTTTACTTTGATGAAGTTAGATTTATTTTGCTAGATATTGCCACCTAGTGGAACCTGGTGTTATGACAGCAATTGTACAATACAGTAATTGAATGATTTTTCAAAATACAGTGCAGAAATAGATAAAGAAATTCTGTAATTCAGAGGAAATGAGGGTAAATAGGGATGTTGTATAGCATACAGGAAACATGTTTGTTTGAATATTGTTTTTTATGCGCACATGTTGCTTTGTCTTATAGCAACAAATACTTCAGTATTTGAAGGACATGTTCGATTTGGACAAAGTGCGATACACCACAGTGAATTCATTGGCGGACGACATTGTGCAATTGTCACGCAGACGCAGTGAGATTCTCCTCGGCTACCTGGGCGTTGATGCAATAACAGAAATGAATGGGACGTTACCCACTGACAATGGACCTTTGGAAGAGGCCAGTCTTGTATGAAACTTGGACACAAAGGTTTTTTTAAATAAAACAAAAGTGATTAATTTTTGGAAGAAACAAATCATAACCACTTGGCACTAAGAATCAGTGACTTGTGTCTGATTCCTGGATGATTTCCCATCCTCCCCACTCCCATCTCTGTTTTGAGGAGACTATTAAGAGTCTTGATCCGAATACTCCCCACACATTGCAGTTGGCTCTTGCTTTTGAATATCAGCGTTTTGATGTGGCATTGTTTGGGGACAGGAAGAATGACACATTATTCTTTGGGAATCTAATGTTAGCTGATGGAGGGCTGCGTCTTTGATAGCAAAACCTGAGGATTGCAGGATTAAAAGTACACTTCCCTCCACTTTGTGTTTATTTTGGGGGCGTGTGGCATAGAATCAGCCTTGCTGTTTCAACTTGATGCAACAGTGCCCCTCTGTGGTATAGTTCACTTACTGCACTACCTGGTCTGTTACTGAGCTGTATAAATCCGGAAATGAGTTGAGAATGACAGATGTCCAGGATTGTATACTGAAGCACTACAGATGGCGTTAACACTTCCTGCCTCAAGAGGGAAAAGCCTATCCACTGCTTGTGCCTGCTCATTTCTCATCACCCAGCACAGCACTGTCAAATTTATAGAATGATGGAGTACACGAGGAACCCATTTCTTGACAACTCTTGCACAAAAGGCTAAATGCTTGACATTTTGAAGCACTTTTTTTTTACGTACCCAAGACTAACATTGAGCCTAAAAAAGCAGGCAACTAATTTTGTTTACCTTTTGGGGAAAAAAAACTGATTTTAAAGTCATTCTTGTCAGTGAATGTACTGTTACCCATGCTACCATCCACCACCTTCAGTGGGAACACTACAGGACACAGTCATTGGGGGGCGGGGGGGGGAGCGTGGAAAGATAACTGAATCATGGAAAATGTGACTTTCTCCCTGTGCTGTCTGGAAGATGAGAGTAATAATCGTCAGGGTATTAAGAAAAAACTGCAAATAGTGACCCCACTGTCCCAACCAGAATAGCAGTAATTGGTTAAATCCCCTGTCAGTCACACATGGAGACCACGCTGCTGCAAATGATGAGGATTGTTGTGACTCTCAATTACTATTCCGTAGTTACTCACCCCACACTGCGTTTTGCTGGAGAAATAATCCTGTTTCTCATATTTTTCCATTCTACCATTTGTGAGAAGGGGTGACTTGCTCACTTCTGCCCTCTGTTCCCCTGAGTCTAATGTGGGTACGCCACAAGCTGGAATATACTACAATATCATAAGCAGATCATGTGCAACCAATTGTACCTGCAGCATGCACGCGGTCTTGCAATGCAATAAGCAGGCAGCACAAACAAGGGAAAATAAGAGTAACCATTGCTTCCTTCTCTAAGATCCTCTGACCTGTGGGATCTTCGTCCCTAAACTGACACACTACCTGAAAGAATTTGGCAGGGGAGAAAAACTCTTAGAGAATCTTGTAATGAATTTGTTCCTCTTTAGATCTTGAGTTCCTTTTGGAATTGTTAATGTGTAATAATTTTATTTTTGTGAGGGATGGACTCAGTTGAGCAAATCTTCTGAAACATTTCAATGTGGGTTCAAAGTCTAAATCAGACTCTTAAGTGAATTTGTACTGCTTTTTAGAAAGAAATTACATTCACAGGATTTCCCACTTTTGTGTTATCTCCAGGAATGCCTCATGCTGTGATGGGAGTAGGTTTTGCTTAATCGTGTCTCTCACTCTTGTCCCTCATCTCCCTGTGCCAGTCCAGGAGTACATTGTACCCTAAAGAGACACGGTCCTTGGTGTTGAGTATTTAATTGCCCAAATAATACTGGCTGACTGTGAGAGGCAGGGGATGAGAGGAGGGTTCACTTAGTGTACATCAGGACGGTTTAAGAGCCCAACTTGCTTATTGCTCAGGTTTATATAGTTAGATTACTCCTGAACCCTCCAAATAAACAGGCCTGATGTATCTGTTATCAACGTTTTATGATCAGTAGATGATTTCAACCTGAAGTAGGTTTTTGTTTGAACTATTGTATCAGAGACTTGGAACAAATCTGTTTATGGTGAACAGAGTCAGCAACAAAAAGGTCTGTTTCTGCCTTTTGAAGTGACTAGGATTGTGCTACGCCAACACTTGTAGAAGGTGAGGCTACTCATAGTAAAATAGACAGGAGTGTGTGCCCTTCTGAAAGGAGGGGCTCAGTGTTGGGTTTTGTGATTTTTCTGCTTGAGCTTTGGAATTTCAAACCAAACTAGGTCCCTTGATGCAATTGATTCCTGAGATAAATACTGATTATTGCTCTGGCAAATTCAGTTTAACTGTCGGATTTCTTGTTTCCAGCAATGTGACATGGAAGCTCCTCATAAATTAGCCACTATATCTTTTCCTTTCGATTATCAAAGGGTTTATAATAGGACTACTGAATGTATTAAGGTATTTTTGAAAAATAGAACTTTTGAGCAGTGATTCCTATTGTGTTGAAATTTGTGATTTTTCTTCTTGAATTGTCATTGAGGCTTATGGAAAAATAGTGGAGTTCTGGACATGTATTTGCAACACACTGTTCAGGGAACAAAGTGGTTGCTGAATTTTGGAAAAGTACTCTACGGACAGTAGTCATTATCTAGAGGAGATTCCCATGGCTGGCTGCTAGGCATGAGGTTTCTGGGCGTGGTGAGTTTAGGGCAGCGTGGATCCCTAATGAGTGAGGGTTCATGTCCCTCCAAGGGAGATTGGAGTCGGACTACTGCAGTTGGGTGTTGAAGTGCATCATTGTGAGTGAAGCCACCCTTTTAGACTCTGCATCTTAATAGAAGATATACTTCACATGACAGTACTTGACAGAATGAGATCGAAGAGGGACACTTTGAATCTGAGTCTGTATGGGCTCACCAGTTATGAGCCAGCTTGAAAATTGTACTGTGAGCAGCCAGGCTTTTTTATTTTGTGGTCATGTGTCAGTAAGTCGTTATGCTCAATAAAAGTTTAATTGTCTGTTTTGTTTGTTCTTTTTTTAAGAAAGGTTATAGCCAATTTTTAATGTAGAAATCAGATTTGCTATTGCACTCTGTTTAAGAAAAGATTGGGCCGAACAAATTCCAAACTCCTCCACCTTTAATCTCAGCCCAGACTAAAGTTGCTGACTTTGTAAAATTGTATCCCTTTTAAAGAAAGGATATACGTTGCCATAGCAGAATTCATGAGCTCAGAAGTCCCAAAATATTTCACAGCCATTGTAGTACTTATTAGAGTGGTCACTGTTGTAATATAGAAAATACTGGAGTCGTTTTACACACAGCAAAACCCCACAAATGGGATGATCTCTTTCTTTTCTGCATGTGAGTTGATTGAGGGCTAAATAGTGGCCCTAGCACCTGCTGCAATTCAGAATAGTGCCAGGAGAACCGTCCATCTAAATAGATGATAGGAGACTCTCCGGCTTAATCGTTCAACAGATCTAAAGTATCTGCAGCGGTGCAGTACTTCCTCAGTGATGTATGAGTTGTGTCAGCCTAGAATTTTTCCCTGAAACTCTGGTGTGGGACAGTAATACATTCTAGTAGTTGCTGAAGATCACAGCACTTCCCACTGCTGTTGTACTTAGAATGTGCATTTGGCAATGATTCGTAGGTAATATGGCCATTGCTTGCCATGCCTCCTTTGTTGCTTGTAGATCTTACTGCTCCCTACATCTGTGGGCTTACCTTTGTGACTTGCCTAAATGCGAGCTAGCATCATTCTTGTCATTCAACGGTAATTCTATTCCTACCAACTTGGAGAAAGCAATGGAAATCCATTTAGAAGCGGCCCGCTGTCAGACCACTTGGTTCTGCCCCGCTTTCTCTAATGACCAACTACTTGTCATTTGAGATCACCAAGGTAATTGTGGCTAAAGGTGCCCATTATTCAATCCAGTGTAGGAGCAAATTACTGCAGATGTTGGAATCTGTACTGAAAACAAAAAATGGAAATCACAGTGGGTCAGGCAGCATCCATGGAGAGAGAGCAAGCTACAGTTTCGAGTCTAGATGACTCTTCATCAGAGTATATCCTGCACGGGCAGCGTGATTTCTCAAATCATTCTAGTATTTTAGCTTCCAAATCTTTACTGGGATGAAATTTCCCAGTGTCAGCACTTCTTTGCAGGAAAAGCTTGCTGATAGTAGTCCTGCAGTTAATAAGCCAGTTTGAACCTATGTCCTATTCCTAACATTGAATTTAAAGTAATATATAGATGTAACCTTTTCTGTTGTATTTAATATTATATATTTATAGGCTAGCTTCCTTTTCAGGCTGAAAAGCTGTAGTCACCTAATTCCTTTTCTCTTGTCCAAACTCCTGACAATATTTAATTTTTATCTTGTTGCCCATGACCAGAACAGCATGCTGCACTGGAACAGTGATTTGGCTGGAACTGAATGTTGCCTTTGCAATGTTACCTGACCATTGCTCTGTATAATTCGATCACAACATCCTCTGCTTTGCATTCACAGTTGTTTTTGGTGACTTTAAATTTAATGTTCCCTTAGTTTTGATTGCTGCCCTGTTTTCGTTTGATGTCTTTAGCAGTGACTCTAGATATTCAAGGCCTCATCCCTCTTCACTGTCACTAGTTCAGTGCCGATTGTAAAGTATGTGTCTTGCTTAAAGTGTATCCCATGTGGGCCAGTGCAACTGGTTAGAGCATCCCTTGAGTGGCCTGTGAGCAAGGTATTGCTTTAATCTTCAACCCTCAATTAAAAGTTCACTTTAAAAAGTGAAATGCCACACACTGCCATATAGCTAAAACACAAGCCAGTGGCATTTCTGGTATTGGGCGCTGTTCTGTTCATTTTGGGGTTATCAAACCTGTAGGTTGGACTTACTCCTCAGCCTACTGTTTGCAAAAATTTTATTGTTTACAAAGGTAACAAGACGTAGTTGGATTTCGTTCTGTTAATTCCAATATATTACTTTCATTTGAGAGAATTGAAATGTGAATCCGGTTTAGAAAAGATGTGTTTACTTCAGTATTGATTGAGCCAGGTCATCCCAAGTGAGGTTATTAATCAGCCGGGAGTTTGTTTGTATCTTGTTTTATTTTGTTGTAGCTAAAGGACCTCATTGATTCACACAGTGCACCAGCAGACACCATTTTTCCAAACTCTGTGCTTACAGAAGTGTGAATTTTATTAATCTTACCTGTAGCTCTTTCTGAAAGCAATTATATCTGGTGCAGGCTACTGTGTAAGAGAATTAGGCATTTTCTGAGCATTTGGATTGTGTGTGTCACCCTTGTGTGTGGGAGTGGAGTTCATTGGCTTTCAGAATAGGGGTATGTTTTGTAAACTATACCTCATGGGTTGCATTTTCATAATGCATTCTGCAAGTTTGGAGCCAAGCTAGGAGAACTGTAAATGCTAGTGGTGAGAGTAGTAGTGATGAGAGTGTGGTGTCCAGGGAGAGTGAAGGAGAGGAAAATAAAATGAAATAGTGGGGAAGAATAATTTCTTGCCACGTTTGTACACTTCCTTTCAGTGAGCGTAGGAGTTGGTCTGGAGCAAGTTACTCACCCTCCCCAATTTGTGGGGAGGTAAAGGTCGGAATATGGTTTATACATACTGAAGGAGGAGGGGGAAGAAGTCTTAAGTGACAGCCTGACAGTTTGGATGCATTGGACCCAATTTCAGTTCTTCTAACTTTCTAATTTTCTGCACACATCCGGTTTCCCTCCAATCAAATCACAATTTTGATTCCTGTAAACAGTGACACCATTTGAGAGCATTGCAAGGTGCTGAAGGCATAAGTAAATACTTTTGAGTTGTACATTGTCTTAAGTGGCTGCTGCAGCAGCAACTACAGGGGAAGCCTTAACTAAACCGGACTGAAATGAACTCATTGGACAAGTAACTGATATCAGAACAAGTGCTGAAGTATAGACCAAAACCATCACCATAAATACTAGGTCTTTCTTTACCAGTAGCCAAACTAAGACATGTCTAGGCTGACTCCATATTAGCTCCAACATCTGAAGAGTCTCCCCTCACTCTAGCACACAACCACTATAGGCTGATCCAGAGACTTGTCAAAGCTATCCCTTCCTGTCACCATTCTGTCGACTGTGAATTTTATAGTTTCTAATCTTCATAAGGTTTCTGGTTAGTTTTGTTAATGACTTGTGGCCAAATTGTTGTATTGTCTGGAATTGAATTAAGTTTGTCTCTTATTCAGACTTGGACTGGTTCCATTTTGAACTGAGTTGTGGGTTCAGTCTTTTGAAGCTGCTATTAAAATTTTTACAAAAAAAATAGAGGTCTGTGGTAAGTTGGGGACTAAGAGCAGAAAAGAATGGGAAAAATGTCTGAAGTGGTCATTCTTTAATTATATAAATGTGTGCCTCTTCCTATTTTTTTTTGTGTGAATTATTGCTTTTGATGTAAAACTTCTTACCTTAAGAATTTTTGTTTTTATTTTTAAAGTAATTGCTGCTGCCCTGTATCCATCAATACATTTCAATTAAAAAAAAAACTCCAAGGACAAATATGTCTGTAAGTGGATTTGCTTATTAGGCAAGGGTATTGAGTGGTACAGAACAAAGGTATGTAGGTGAAGTTAAAAGCCAAGAATTAATTAATTGACAGACAAAATCTTGCACTTGCATAGATCTTTTGATGTAATAAAATTTCCAAAGATTATTCATAGGACAGAAATTGATACTGAGCCAAACAAGGGGATAGCCACATCTTGGTCAGAGGTATATGTTTTATTCATTCACAGGGTGAGGACTTCACTGGGTAGGCAACATTTATTGTCCATCTCTGATTGCTCAGAGGGAAGTTAAGGAACAACCACATTACTGTGGGTCTGGAGTCACCTGTATGCCAGTCCAGGTAAGAACATTAGCGAACCAGATGGATTCATAATTGAAAATGGACTCATTCCACAATTTTTTTTTTTATTGAATTAAAATTCCACCATCGACCATGGTGGGATTTGAACTTGGGTCCCCCAGAACTTAATGGGTCTCTGGATTAACAGCCAAGCAATAATACCACTGGGTCGTTGCCTCCCCTCGGTTTTAAGGAGCAACTTTACAAAATAAAGAGGGAAGACAGGCAGTGAAATTCAAGAGGGATGTCTAGAATGCAAGAATTCAGCAATTAACTGAAAGCACGACCATGAACGGCAGTTCAAGCCATTTCAAGATTGGCACCTATAGTCTTGGCTATAATGTGTGTTTACATATATATATCCAAAATATGTTAAACTTATGTAAGAGCAAATTCTTGCTGTTTCTAATTCAAAAAAGGCTCTACAATTCAAAGTTAGTAGGAACTGCAGATGCTGGAGAATCCGAGACAACAAGGTGTAGAGCTGGATGAACACAGGCCAAGCAGGAAAGCTGACGTTTCAGGCCGACACCCTTCTTCAGAAATTGGAGGGGGGCGGGGTGGTGGTGAAGGGGGTGCTGAAATAAATAGGGAGAGAGGGGGAGGTGGATAGAAGATGGATAGAGGAGAAGATAGGTGGAGAGGAGAGAGACAAGTCGAAGGGGATGGAGCCAGTAAAGGTGAGTCTAGGTAGGGAGGAGCTAGGTCAGTCCAGGAAGGACGGACAGGTCAAGGGGGCGGGATGAGGTTAGTATGCAGGAGATGGGGGTAGGGTTTGAGGTGGGAGGAAGGACAGGTTAGGGAGGCGGGGATGAGCTGGGCTGGTTTTGGGATGCGGTTGGGAGAGGGGAGATTTTGAAGCTTGTGAAATCCACATTGATACCATTGGGCTGCAGGGTTCCCAGGCTGAATATGATTTGCTGTTCCTGTAGCCTTCGGGTGGCATCACTGAGGCATTGCAGGAGGCCCAGGATGGACATGTCGTCTGAGGAATGGGAGGGGGAGTTGAAATGGTTCGCGACTGGGAGGCGCAGTTGTTTGTTGCGAACTGAGCGCAGGTGTTCTGCAAAGCGGTCCCCAAGCCTCCGCTTGGTTTCCCTGATGTAGAGGAGGCCACAAAGGGAACGGCGGATGCAGTATACCACATTAGCAGATGTGCAGGTGCACTTCTGCTTGATGTGGAAAGTCTTCTTGGGGCCTGGGATGGGGGTGAGGGGGGAGGTGTAGGGGCAGGTGTAGCACTTCCTGCGGTTGCAGGGAAAAGTGCCGGGTGTGGTGGGGCTGGAGGGGAGTGTGGAGCGGACAAGAGAGTCGTGGAGAGAGTGGTCCCTCCGGAAAGCAGATAAGGGTAGGGAGGGAAAAATGTCTTTGGTGGTGGGGTAGGATTGCAGATGGCGGAAGTGTCGGAGGATGATGCGTTGGATCCGGAGGTTGGTGGTGTGGTACGTGAGGACGAGGGGGATTCTGTTTTGGTTATTATTGCGGGGACGGGGTGTGAGGGATGAGTTGCGGGAAATGTGGGAGACATGGTCGAGGGCATTCTCGACCACTTGGCGGGGGGAAGTTGCGGTCTTTGAAAAATGAGGACATCTGAGATGTATGGGAGTGGAATGCCTCATCCTGGGAGCAGATGCGGCGGAGGCGAAGGAATTGGGAATAGGGGATGGCATTTTTGCAGGAAGTTAGGTGGGATGTGGTGTATTCCAGGTAGCTGTGGGAATTGGTGGGCTTGAAATGGATATCGGTTTCTAGGTGGTTGCCAGAGATGGAAACCGAGGTCCAGGAAGGAGAGAGAGGTGTTAGAGATGGTCCAGGTGAACTTAAGGTTTGGGTGGAAGGTGTTGGTGAAGTGGATGAACTGTTCGAGCTCCTCGTGGGAGCACGAGGCGGTGCCGATACAGTCATCAATGTAACGGAGGAAGAGGTGGAGTTTAGGGCCAGTGTAGCTACAGAAGAGGGATTGTTCCAAGTAACCTACAAAGAGGCAGGCATAGCTTGGGCCCGAGCACATACCCATGGCTACCCCCTTTGTCTGTAGGAAGTGGGAGGAAGTGGAAGAGAAGTTGTTGAGGGTGAGGACGAGTTCGGCTAAGCGGATGAGTGTGTCAGTGGAGGGAGACTGGTCGGGCCTGTGGGACAGGAAGAAGCGGAGGGCCTTTAGGCCATCTGCATGGGGAATGCAGGTGTATAGGGACTGGACATCCATGGTAAAGATGAGGTGTTGGGGACCGGGGAATTGGAAGTTCTGGAGGAGGTGGAGGGTGTGAGTGGTGTCATGGACGTAGGTAGGGAGTTCCTGGACCAAGGGGGAGAAAATGGAGTCGAGATAGGTGGAGATACATTTGGTGGGGCAGGAGCAGGCAGAGATAATGGGTCGACCAGGGCAGTCAGGTTTGTGGATTTTGGGAAGGCTTGGGACCACTTTGCAGAACACCTGCACTCGGTTTGCACTAAACAACTGCACCACCCAGTCGCGAACCATTTCAACTGCCCCTCCCATTCCTCATGAAATGTCCGTCCTGGGCCTCCTGGAGTGCCACAACGATGCCACCCGAAGGTTGCAGTTAACAGCACATCATATTCCGCTTGAGAACCCTGCAGCCCTATGAGATCAATGTAGACTTCACAAGCTTCAAAATCTCCCCTCCCCCTACTGCATCCCAAAACCAGCCCAGCTCGTCCCTGCTTCCCTAACCTGTCCTTCCTCCTACCTATCCCCTCCTCTCACCTCAAGCCCCACCCCCATCTCCTACCTACTAACCCTCATCCTGCCCCCTTGACCTGTCCGTCCTCCCTGGACTGCCCTATCTCCTTCCTACCTCCCCACCTACACTCACTTTTACTGGCACCATCCCCGCCTCTTTGACCTGTCTGTCTCCTCGCCACCTATTTATTTCAGAACTCCCTTCTCCTCCCCATTTCTGTAAGAAGGGCCTAGGCCTGAAACATCAGCCTTCCTGCTCCTCTGATGCTGCTTGGTCTGCTGTGTTCAACCAGCTCCACACCTTGCTATCTCTACATTTCAAAGTAATGTGTTGGCTGGTTTGAACATTTGAAAGCTGGACAAAATAAGAAAATATTTGTATTTAAGGCTGAATTCATAACTTCAGGATGCCCCAAAGCACTTTTTAACCAATAAAGTACTTTTTAACTCAATGCTGTAATGTAGGAAATGTGGTAGCTAATTTGCACACAACAAAACATGATCATCTGTTTTCTTGAGGTAGGTTGAGTGATAACCTCCATCCAAAGGGCAAATTAGTATAACTCCCTCTCTTTATGGCCCCTGTGCCAGTGCAGCACTCCTTCATTACTACACAGGGAATCTCAGACTAAATCTTGTGTACTCTGGAGTAAAACTTTATGGGGAGATGGTAGCATAGTGGTAATATCACTGGTAAGCCCGAGGCCCAGGAGAATCCTTTGGGGCCGTGCACTCAAATTGAACCATGGTAACTTATTAATTTAATTCAATAAGATTGAGAATTGAAAGCTGGTCCCAGTGATGGAAACCTTGAAACTGTGCTAGATTGTAGTTAAAAATGCATCTAGTGTCCTTTTAGGGAGTGAAATCTGCTCTCCTTAACCTGGTCTGGCCTACATGTGATTTCAGACCTTACAGCAGTGCCCTGAGAAATGGCCCTGGAAGCTATTCTGTTTGAGGGAGACTGGAGATAGGCCATAGCGTCTGACAGGTTAAGTCATTCTCCCTCCAGTCTATCTATATGCCTGCATTCTGATCTCTGTCATCTGTGGTGGGGAAGACACTTGTTTTGAAATGTGAAATGTGCCATTGCAAAGATGGATAAAAGAGTGATGCAGGGGGAGATGGTGGCATTATGGTAATGTCTCCTCAGTGGGCCGTAGTTTGGCCTGCTCGAAACCTACTGATTTTTCCAGTGCAAACAGCTGTCCTGACAGAGTATTGCAGACTGGCACGTTCCATAGTTCAGGACTATGTGCTAAGAACTCACTATAGCTTGAGGCAGCTGCTGCAGGCAGACGTTGGGGCAAAGTTACTGTCTAAAATGTCTCAGCTGTTGTACACTGAGGCTCTGAATCCTTGGGATCCTATATCCCTGACAAAGCGTGTATATTGTAAATAGCAAGAGTACTGAAATTGTATTGAGCCATCACACTGTGGACCTTTCTGTAGTTTTCCTTTTAAAGCATTTCACTGTATGCCTGACATGGACTGTATATTGTATGTCTCAATTGTATTATGATTTTATTGGAGCACCTAAAAATGGAACATGCTCATGGGGACAATTTGAATTGTATTGCACTTTGTAATTTTCAGGTGGAAATTTATTCTTTTGTACATTTACAAATATTCTGAATAAAGTATGTTTCTGCAAAAACAAAAATGGGGATAGGTAACAGATGCGAGCCTTACCACTGCCACCCATATCCCAAGGTAGAATGAATGTATAAAAAGTAAATAAGCCCTAGCCCCTGACTCTAGATTACTCTTAAGTGTACAAGGTGAAGGGCCAACTTCTGGAGACTGGGAGTAGAACAGAGGGATGCTTGATGACTGGCAATGGACACAGTGGGCCAGATGCCCACTTTCTGTGCATTAAAAAATTCCGGAACTCCTCACTGAGCTAGTGGTAGTGTCCCTCTCTCCTAGTGGGCCACACTCAAGCCCAGTTGCTCCAGAGATGCGCAGTGATGTTACAAAAACAGAATCTGTGGATAGAAAACAACCGGTCAGGGTGATAGAGGGCTGGAACTCACTGCTGCAGATGGTGGGTGATGCTAGATCAGTTGTTAACTTTAAAGCTGAGATGATTTTTATTTTGTTAAAAGCAAATGTATTAGATGATACGAGACGTAGGCAGGTACTGTGTGCTCTCACTGAATGCCTAGCTACGTTTCGAGGCCAGTGACCCTCCCTTGCTCAGAACTGCTGTGAAGGAGGGTGACTGACCTCGAAACATTAACTCTGTTTCTCTCTCCAGAGGTTCTGCCAGCCCTGCTGAGTTTCTCCAGCACTTCTGTTTCTGTTTCTGTTTCCTTTTTGTGTTAAAACTTTCGAGCTTTGTCCCTCCTCCTCCGTCTGGGAAGTTGCCTTCCCTGTGATTGGACGAGCGGCAGCCCCTTTCTGATTGGACGCCTCCCCGGCCAATTGGCGGTGGCGGCCGGGCGGAGGGCGGGGACCTTTCCTGCCCTGCGCTGTTATTGGCTGAGCCTGCCGCGGAGGCCGGCCTGCCATTGGCTGGGAAGCGTTGGCTGCGATTGGCTGCGGCCGGGTGGCCGTGATGCGGTGAAGATGGCGGCGGCGGGACAGTGCTCGGTCGCTGTGGAGAAGGAGCGCTGGCAGCCGCTGTCCTTCACGTACGTCGAATATCCCCCAGGTACGGTTCCTTCATTTGCTCGGGGGCTGTGGCGAGGACGGTTCCTCGGCCTCCCCTTGACAATTTGCATTTTTTTGGAAAAAAAAGCATATTTTTGGTATTGCGAGCGGAGGAAGAATGACTGGCGAGCGGTCGGCTGCAGGAGAGAGCGTGGCTCGCCGGGGCTAAGAGGTGACAGCGTTTGGTTGCTGCCAAATAATGTTTAGTTAAGATCGTATACGTCCCCCTCTCGAGTGCACATGCGGCATCCCGCCGGAAAAGTGTCCGGATCGCAGAAGTCTGCGCATGCTCGTCCGCCTCCCAATGCGCAAGCGCGACCGGCGGGAGGGGGTTGGGAGCTTTTATTGCGCGTGCGTATTGCGCCACCTAGCGCAGCTGTCATGGTGAAAATATTTACAGCAGTGGCTAATGAGAGATTATACTGACTGCACTGGTACAAGAGTCATTTATTGACTTTTAATTCGTACGCTTCTTTTGAAATTGAAAGAGTAGTATGATCTGAGGATATTAAAACCAGGATCTTATTAAAAGTCTTTTTTTTTCTAGAAGTGCACTTGATAAAAGTGTAATTCAGGGGCTTTCTGTGAGCAGGATTGCAGAGTTTTAAAGGTTGTCATTAGAAGTGGTTTGATCTGAGGGTGACCATGCTTCAGGTGAGGGGAGAGATTGAGAAGGAGAGTCCTTTGTGGTAACCTCTGCCAGTGCAGGCATTGAACCTACGCTGTTAGCATCACACTGCATCACAAACCAGTTAACCAGCCAAATGAGCTAACTGACATCCCCCTCCCCCGAAACCTCCAGTAGAATTGTAGGAACAGGGGCCATTCAGCCTCTCAAGTCTACTCTACCATTCAGTGAGCTCATGGCTGATTTTTGTTCTAACTCCATATACCTGCCTTTGGCCCCTGGCCCTCCTACCTAGTTCGAATTAGCCATGGTAGGTAAAGTGGAGAACCCCATCACTTGCAGAACAAATTGGCGTAGAAGCCAATCAAATATTCTGTGGGCCAGTACCAGGCTGAGAAAACAATGTCATATATTTATCTAAGACTGTTTGCAGGATATCTCCAGTATTAGCAATACTGCTAATTAATATTGTTGAAATAAAAAAAATGTGCTGGAAAATCTCAGCCAGTCTGGCAGCAACAGTAGAGAGAGAGCTTTTGAGTGAAGAATGACTTCTTCAGAACTGTAGACACTCTTGCATTATAAGAAATTTGGTTGCTCCAAATTCCAATACACAGTTAGACAATTTGTTTTAGTGACTTTGGTTAAGGGACGAATATTGAACTGGTTACCGGGGATAGTTTTTCTACTCTTATTCAAAATTGGAGAATCACAGAGTGCAGGAAGAGGCTTTTTGAAGAGCTGTGCAAATACGATTGGCCAGTTGAGCAATTTTCTCAGTGCTGTTCTCTCCGCAACTTGCACATGCTTCTTTTTAGATATAAGCTTTACATATTTTTTATTTTAAGAAAGATATTTCAATTGAATCTGCCTTCACCAGTATCTCAGGCCAAACCTTACGACTTACTGCTTTAAAAACTTCTTCAAGTTGCTTTTGCTGCTTTTGTCATTACTTTAAATATGTGCTGCCTCATTCTTGATCTTTTCACAAGTGAGAACAGTTTTTTTTCCTATCTACTCTGTCCAGATCCCAGTCGACTATGAACATCTCTATTAAATCTCCCATCAGCTTCTCTTCAAGACAAACAGCCTAATTGGTCCAATCTGACTTCATAACTGAAGTTCCTTATCCCTGGAATCATTCTTATGAATCTTTTCTGCATCTTCTTTAATGCCTTAATATTTTTCCTGAAGTGTGGAAGCTAGAACAGGACACAGTACTCCAGCTAAGGCTGAACTAGTGTCCTGTACTAGTTCTGCATAACATTATTGCTGTTGCACTCCATATAATAAATCCCAGGAGACTGTATGCTTTAATAACAGCTCTCAACTGATCCTGTCATTTTCAATGAATTATACATCTAAAACCCTGGTCCTGCACCCTCTTTTAGAGTTGAACCCTTTATTTTATATTGTGTCTTTGTGTTCTTCCTACCAAATGAGTTACTTCACCTTTGCCTGTGTTGAACTTCACCTGCCCGCTCATTCCACCAATTTCTCTGTATCCTTTTGAGATTCTGCACTATCCTCCTCTCAGTTTCTACTGCTTCCAAGTTTTGTATCATCTGCAAAATTTGAAATTATATCTAGTATACCCAAATCTATGCTATTTATATATACAGTTTCTGGAAAAGCAAGGGTCCCAATGTTGGTCCCCTTGGAACTCCACTGCAAATCTTCCGCCAGCCTGACAGACATTCGCCGCCCACCTCTCTCTCTGTCACTTTGCCAATGAAGTGTTCGTGTTCTTGCGTCCTTTTGTTCTGTAAGCTGTAGCTTTGCCACAGTTCTGTTATGTGGCATTATATCTAATCCATTCTGGAAGTAAATGAACATTATACCAGCAGCATTGTGCTGATCAACTATCTCTATTCCCTCTTCCCAGTAATTTAGTTAAGACACATTTTTCCCTCAAATGATTGTTTCTACTCCACTGAATTCAAACAGGTTTGCCTTAATGACCATTTTTGAACATAGGTGCAATATTTGCAATTCTCCAGTTCCAAAACTAGAGTACATGCGTTTAAGGTGAGAGGGGAATGATTTGAAAGAGTCCTAAGGGCAACTTTTTCATGCAGAGGATGGTGTGTGTATGGAATGAGCTGCCAGACGAAATGGTGGAGGCTGGTACAATTATAACATTTAAAAGGCATCTGGACGTGTACATGAATAGGAAGGGTTTAGAGGGATATGGGTAGTTCTGCTATAATGTGATAGTTGCGTTGTTGCATGACCTCACGCTATAGAAAATTTCTATCGAAAATTGTGTTATAGGAAAATCGCTATACCTGTACAGCAGAAAGTTTGCATTATCTAAACACCGTCCACTATTCATCAGTTGCATTATAGCCAATTCGCGTTAATGTGGCATGCGTTATAGCAGAACCACCTGTACGGTCCAAATGCTGACAAATGAGACTAGATTTATTTCACATATCTGGTTGGCATGGGCGAATTGGACCAAAGGGTCTGTTTCCATGCAGTAAAGCTTTATGACTCTGACAACAGCCTGTGTCTAAAGAAGTCTGAAAAATAATGACCATTGTCTCTCGCATTCCTCTGCTCTTGGATGTATCTCATCTAATCCTGATGCCTTATCTGCTTTGAAGTGCAGACAGTCTATCAAACACCATCTCCTAATTGATTTTTTCAACCCACTAATGACTGCACTACCATCTCTTTTACCGTGACCTGTGCAGCATCATCTTCCTTGGTCAAGTCAGTATTAATATAATATCTCAGCCTAAGCAATTCCACAGCCAACATATCAGCTGTAAGCTCCAAAGTCCTGCTGCATCCAGTCATGAGTAGTAATGGACACTTAAACAAGGAGTGGCAAATGGAGTTTAATTTAGATAAATGTAAGTTGTTGCATTTTGGAAAGGCAAATCAGGGCAGGACTTATACAGTTAATGGTAGGGCCCTGGGGAGTGTTGCCGAGCAAAGAAACCTAGGGGTGAAGGTGCATAGTTCCTTGAAAGCGGAGTTGCAGATAGTCAGGGTGTTGAAGAACGTGTTTGGCATGCTTGTCTTCATTGGTCAGCCCATTGAATACAGGAGTTGGGATGTCATGTTGTGGCTGTACAGAACATTGATGAGGCTGCTTTTAGAATACGGTGTTCAGTTCTGTTCACTCTGCAGTAGGAAGGATGTTGTTAAACCTTGAAAGGGTTCTGAAAAAATTTATGAAGCTTTTGCTGGGATTGGAGGGTTTGAGCTATATGGAGAGGCTGAATAGGCTGGGGATTTTTTTCCTTTGAATGTTGGAGGCTGAGGGGTGCCTTTATAAAATCATGAGGGGCATGATTCGAGTTAATAACCAAGGTCTTCCCCACCCTTCCTGCGGGTAGGTAAGTCCAAAACTGGAGGGCATAAAGTTTAAAGTGAGAAGGGAAAGATTTACAAGAGTCCTGAGGGGCACCCTGAAACCAGAGGGTGATGCGTGTATGGAACAAACTGCCAGAGAAAGTGATGGAGGCAGGTACAATTTTGTAATTTAAAAGGCATTTGGATGGGTACATGAATAGGAAGGGTTTACAAGGGAAATTGGTTGAATGCTGGCAAATGGGACTAGATTAGTTTAGGCATTAGGTCGGCATGGATGGGTTGGACTGAAGGGTCTGTTTCCATGCTGTATAATGCTATGACTGTAACTGCGGGAGCAGGCTGTTCAGATGTTCCCATCCACGTCTGTGCAAAAGATAAGGCTGAAGTATTTTTAAAAAGCTTCAGCCAGAAGTGCTGAGGGGATGGTTCATCTTTGCCTTCTCTGAAGGTCTTCAGAATCACAGATGCCATACTTTAGCCAATTCAATTCACTCCAAATGCTATCAAGAAACAGCTGAAGGCACTGGATGCTACAGGAGCCCTAACAATATTCCAGTAAAATACTGAAGATGTGTGGTTCAGAACTTTCTGCGCCCCCTATTCAGTCTGTTCCAGTACTGTTGTGTTGACGTCTGCCTGACAACATGGATAATTGCTCAGGTATGTCCTTTCCCAACAAAAACAGTGCAAATCCAACCTGGCCAATTATCACCCCATCAGTGTTCTCTTGGCCATCAGTAAAATGATGGAAGTGGTCATAGACAGTGCTGCCAAGCAACACTTGCTTAGCAATAACCTAAGATATAGGAGCAGAATTAAGCCATTCGGCTCATCTAGTCTGCTCTGGCTTTCAGTCATAGATGATGTGTCGCAACCCCATTCTCCTACCTTCTCCTCATTAACCCTTGATCCCCATACCAATCAAGAGCCCATTACCTCTGTCTTAAAGACTTGGCCTCCATATCTTCTATGATGATGAGTTCCACAGATTCACCATCTTCTGGCTGAAAAAATCCACCTCATCTGAGTTCTGAAAGGTTGCCTCTTTACTCTGAGACCGTGCCCTTGAGTCCTGGTTTCTCCAACTAGTGGAAAGAACTTCATGTCCGCTGTATCCCCACATCCTTCCTTAGATATGGGGCCCCAAACTGCTCACAATTTTGCAAAAGCAGTCTGACCAGAGCTGAAATGGCCTCGGCAGGATGTCTCTACTCTTGTATTCTAGCCGTCTTGAAATGAGCACTAACATTATATTTGCCCTGCCGAATGAGCCTGCATGTTAACCTTAATATCCTGAGCTAAGATTCTCGGGTCCCTTTGTGCTTTAGATTTCGTCACCCTGTTAGTATGTTTCTTCTTCTTTTGGGAAGTGTCTCCTGAATTATCCCAGAAATCCTTGCCATTGCTGTTCCACTATCTTACCTGCTGGGCTCTTCTTCCATTGAACACCAGCCACCTCCTCCCTCATAACTTTATAGTTAGCTTTATTCAATTGTAATATCATTACATCTGATTCTAGCTTCTCCCCCTCAAACTGCAGGTGAATTCTATTGTATTACGGTCACTGCCCCCTCGGGATTCTTTCATCTTAAGGCTCCCAGCCCAGTCTTCCTCATTACACATCTCCAAATCCATAATTGCCTGTCCCCAATTGGGCTGTACCACAGGCTGCTCCAAAAATCCATCTTGTAGACATTCCACAACTTTTGTTTTCTTGATCTGCTACCGGCCTGATTTTCCCAGTCCACCTGTATATTGAAGCCCCTCGTTATTATAGTAGTCGTGACTTTCTTACATGCCTTTTTAATTTCTTGATTTACTTTCTTCCCACGTTCTGAATTATCCTACTGGTAGTACCTTCCTTAATACTCACCTGCTATGCACTTCATGTTTAGTATTAGTACTTTTATCATTTTTAATCTGCCATTTGTATTTATTCAGCCCTGAGCAGCATTACTCACCAGAGAATCAACTCACAACTTTTGTGTCAGTCGTATCTTAATTTTAACTGTTCTCGGGCATCAGTTAGCACTGATGCCATGTCCCAAATTCTCCCCAGTGACCCATCCTAAAATCTTGTCCCACTGTTAGTGTTATGGAATCTTTTAATCCCATCTGAGAGAACAGAGGGGGCCTTTGCCTGCACTTCTCATCTGAATGATGGCACCTCAGTGCAGTGCTCTGCTGACACTGCAGTGGAGTGTTGGCCTTGATTTTTGTGCTGTGGCCTGAAGTGGGTTTTAAACTCGGAATCTTCTGACTCTAAGGCAAGAAAGATACCAACTAAACTATTGCTGACACTTCAGCATAATTGTGGGGAGGTGATAGCCTAAGGGTATTATCACTGGACTGTTAATCCAGAGACCCAGATAATGATCTGGGGATCAGGGTTTGAATCCCGCCACAGCAGATGGTGGAATTTGATTTCAATAAGTATCTGGAATTAAGAATCTAATGATGGCCATGAATCCATTGCCAATTGTTGGAAAAACCCATCTGGTTCACTAATGTCCTTCAGGGAAGGAAACTGCCGTCCTTACCTGGTCTGACCTACATGTGACTCCAGACCTTCAACAATGTGGTTGACTCTTAACTGCCCTCTGGGTGATTAGGGATGGGCAATAAATGGTGCCTGGCCAGCGACACCCTCATCCTGTGAATGAATAAGCGAAATAAAGTATATTTGTAGAGCAACTTTTACAGCCTCAGGAAATCCTAAAGCACTTTAAAGTTGCTTAATTAGTTTGGAGTTTTGTATCAGTAATGATGTAAGTAGGTACATCCATAGCTAATTTTTGCAAGGTGGCAGTGTAACAATGATAAATTAATCCGTTCTGGTGGTGCTGGCTGAAGGAATGAATGTTGGCCAGACACCTGGGAGGTTGAGATTCTCTGCTTTTTTCCCCTTCAGAGGGCATGTAGGATCTTGCAGATGATGAACCCCCGATTCAAACTTCGAATTCTGAGCTGAGTTTGAAGCCTGTGAGCCGAGGTAGACACACCTCGACAGTCTACGCTGAGATGTATTAAGCAATTGGATCTGAAATTTTGGCAGAATCATAGAATCCCCACAGTGTGGAAGCAGGCTGTTTGGCCCATCAAGTCCTTACGAAGAGCACCCCACTCAAACTCACCCCCAACCTGTAAGCCTGCATTCCCCATGGCTAACCCACCTAGCCTGCACATCCCTGGACACTATGGGCAATTTAGCATAGCCAATCTGCCTAACCTGCATATCTTTGGACTGTGGGAGGAAACTGGAGGAAACCCATGCAGACAAAGGGAGAATGTGCAAATTTCACACAGGCGATCACCCGAGGGTGGAATCGAACCCGGGTTCTTGGTGCTGTGAGGCCAAGTATGACAGTTGAAGCAAAAGCATGAAATTTTAATCTTTAGTGATAAATTGGAGATTTTTTTTGGCCCCTTTTGTGGCGAAAGTTGGCATTTATATTTTTTCTGAACAGTGGGGCTGAATTATACGCATTATAATTTGGGTTTGAAAATTTTCATTGGTGCATAGATTTGGACCATTAACCGTCTACATCAAGTAGCCATAGGAGATTAGCTGAAGACACTGGTTGTCACTATGCATTTTTAGTTTCTGCTACAGTGTGAAGAGGGTGGAGAAAAGATGCCAAGTGAAATCTAATATGCAGAGGAGCAGTCTTTTTTGAGATTAGGATCTTTCACAGCTGTGTGTTGGTGCAAAGTATAACGGGCCTGAAAGGGGGGGGAAAAACACAAAAAAATGCCACAAAATGGTTATTCAGAGCTTCTAATAATCAATCAACTGGACTGAACTAATCAGGTAGCTAAAACCTGGCTGTACATAATCACAACACCCTGCAATTGTGGTCTGCTAATCACATCAAGGTTTTCAGTTTTTGGAATTCTCGCTTCTGAGTTGGAAAGCTATGATTTTCACCCAATTGCAGAGAGTTAAGCAGGTGATATAGACTGAAGGAGTGTTTCTCTGTCTGAAGCATTATCTTAAGTCCATTGAGAAGATTGTATGGAATCATACAGCATGGAAACTTGTATGGTGTGACTTGTATTTATCCCTCAGTCAACATCAGTAAATCTGATTATCTGATCAATAACATGTTGCTATGTCTGGGCCAGAGCTGTGCACACATTGTTTGCCTTGTTTTCTGCATTGTAAGTAACTATCTTTAAAAATTACTTCTTATTTTTCATGGAACATGGGTGTCATTGTTGGGCTAGTATTTATTGCCCACTTCTTGACTGTCCTTCAGAAGGTGTTGGTGAGCTGATGCCTTGGACTGCCCCACAATCCATGAGCTGTAGGGACATGCACAATGTTTTTGGGGGGTGGGTTCCAGGACTTTGTCCCAGCGATACCAAAGAAACAGCTGATTTTGTTCCAGGCTAGGATGGTGAATGACTTGGAGGGGAACTGCAGGTGATATTCCCATGTATCTGCTGCCCTTGTCTTTTTAGGTGGTAGCAGTTGTTGGATTAGATGATGTATTTCGTTGGCCATAAAGTGTATTGAGTCCTCTAAGGCATGTATAATGTATAACATAATGCATGTCGTTTGCTTTCCTGTCATAGTTCAGGATTCTGCTGGGCTGATTCTTTTAACTCTGTGGTGTACTGGTACTCATCTTTATAGTGTGCACCCTGTTACCCAGTCACAACGCTCTTGGTGGAACTTGCGTTTTTGGATGCAGGCTACTTTTATCATGACTTCATTGTTTACTCTGCCTTCCCAGCTGATGCCTAACTTGTTGCTTGTACAGTGTGTTCCCAAACGCATCCAATTTCTGCAATCAGTAGTTGATCATAAACAATTCCCAGCAGTTGGTTTATGTGATCATCTCATTCCTGTGTTCATTTGGCATAAATATTTCCAGGTATACAAATTCATCCACAATTTCTGAGGACTCCCTATTGAAGTCCAGCTACTTGTCTAGGTTTATTCATTCATGAGTTGGGAGCCTCGCTGACCAGACCAGCATTCATTACCTATCCCTAATTGTCCAGAGGGCAGTTAAGTGTCAACCACATTGTTGTGGTTCTGGAGTCACCATGTAGACAAGACCAGGTAAGGGCAGCAGTTTCCTTCCCTAAAAGCCATTAGTGAACCAGATGGGTTTGACCATCTCGTGACAATGTATTCATGATCATCATTAGTCTGTTAATTCCAGATATTTATTGAATTTAAATTCCACCATCTGCTGTGGTAGGCTTCAAATCCAGATTATCAGGATCTCTGGATTAATAGTCTAGTATTAATACCACTAGGCCATTACCTCCCTGCCTCCCTGTTAATTTCATAAATACAATGACTAGCCAGTTTTTCCATTTTTAACAAATCTGCGGCATTAAAACCGACCACGTGTCTCAACTTAGCTATGCTGGTGTTTATGCTCCACATGAGCCTCCTGCCAGCTCATCAGTATATCCTTCTCTTCCTTTCTCCACCAGGTACTGATCCAGCTTCCTCTTAAATACATCTGTAAAGTATAGTAAAAGTTGCCATAGTCTTAGTAGACCATAGGGCTTCTCTCTTATTACAGAGACAACTGGTGATGGCTTAACTTGATGGTCACCATATCTCCAGTGAGGGCCGAGGTTGAGAAGGAGAGTCCTTCATGGTACCTCGGCCAATCTACTCTTTGCTTTGACTGTGCTTTGTGATGGTGGGTTTCATATTCTCGCCGCTATCTAGGTGAAGATGATCTCCTGAATTTATCATATTTATTTTGTGACTGTCTCATATTTGTGCCTGTGGTTTGATCTACCCATAAGTGAAAGCATTTTCTTTTTGTCTACCTAATCAAGTCTTATTCTTATTTTCAGGATCTCTGTTGGGTCAGCCCCTCATTTAAAGGAAACTGCCTCAAGTCTGTTCAGATTTTTTTTTTGTAATAGATGTATTGTATATTAGTAGGAATGAAGGATTGTAGGGAAAAGATCCTGAGATTTGCCACTGATAATGTGTTCCCTGCTAGCATCCACATAAAGGCTTGCATTTCTTGTGTCATGTTATAAAATTATTTATGTACCTTCACAAGTGTGACTATATTTTTTATAGTATGGGGACCAGACCTGTACACCGTACTTGAAATGTGATCTAAACCAAGGTTCATTCCAAGTTTAACATAATTTCCATACTTTTCAGTTTTCTTCTCAAAATCAGCCCACTGTTTGATTTTTATTTTTTTTTAAAATGCCTGGTCTCTAATTCTTAGAGCTGCATGTAAGAGTAAATAGTAATGTTTTGAATAAGATTATAAACTGTAAATGTTCCCTGCTTTCCTCGCTTTCCTCTACTCCACCTGTGAAACATGGATGAACCTTTCAAATAAAGCAAAGGAGTTAAAAGCGTTTGGGAGTAGGCAGCAAGATCAGTCAGTGGCACAATTTCATTTGAATTGGAACGTTGTGGATTCAAGTTCCACTTTTAGAGACTTGAGCATAATGATCTATGCTGGCGTTCCTTTGCACTTCTGAGGGGAAGCTGTATTATTGGCAGGGTCCACAGTTGGAGGAATCATTAAACTGTGGTCTTGTCTGCCCTCTTTTTTGTAGATGACAAAGATTCAACGACACGAGAAGAATGAGTAGTTATACCCAGTGTCGTGGCCAATATTTACCTCTCGATACAAATTCACAAAGATGTATTCACTCCGTATATCACGTTGTTTCTGGAAGTTGCTTTGTGCAGATTAGCTGCTGTGATTCCTCACATAATAACATTCAAACACGCTTCACAAAGTACCTTCGCTGTAAAGTGAATTCTTAGATTCTGGAAAAGTCCCAAAAGGTTGTAAAACTGCCAAGTTAACAGCTTTAGTTTGAAAGGGAAGGAGACAAAAATTGGCACCTATAAGCCAGTTAATTTAATGTCTGTTGTTGAGGAAATTTAGAGTCGATTATACAGGATGTAATAGCAGTGCATTTAGAAATATATCGTGTTGCTCGAAAGGAGTACTCATACCTTTTACCCAGGTATTCTTCCATTGTGTGACAGATGAGAGATGGCGTTGACTCAAACTTTAAACAAACTTTCTTTATTTAACTCTTGAATTACCAGTATTCAATATAAAACGTACATTCATTGCAACACTTACTACCTACTTCATCCAACTTAACCTCAACTTTAACACACTTCATTTAACTTACTTTAACTTAACATCAGTTAGGGTTAAATATGAATTAACTCTATAAATTTGTCTTGAAACAAACCCTACCTCGACTCGAGTTAAGTTTGGATGGTTTGAATAGGAAGGGTTTGGAGGGGGTATGGGCCAGATGCTGGCAAATGGGACGAGATCGATCTAGGATATTTGGTCAGCATGGGCAAGTTGGACCGAAGGGTCTGTTTCCATGCTGTACAGCTCTATGACTGTAAGTGGCCAACTTTTCTCTTGGTGTAGATCTTGCCTTGGGATTCTTTGTCCTCTTTGAATATAACTTCAGGGCATGTCCTTCTCAAATGTGGTCTTGAAGGCTCCTCATACAAAACCCTTCATTCTGCTAACTTTTTTCTCGCAATGTGCTTATTGTTCTAGAAACTTCTCTGGCACCCAGCCAACAAATTGACCAAACTTTGATCACAATGTTTGATCCGAGCCAGTGAAGTTTATTAGTAAATAGCTCCCAAATGTTTATACCAAGTCATAAACAGTGACATTTCAAACTCCATTTCAGGTAATATGGTGTCAGTCTATCGAGCAGACTGCCATGATCTGTCCCTTTATTTGGTCAACACAGGAAATTGCACATTCTGGCTGCAGTTTTAACTGAAGTCAGAGTTTAAACTAGCTTGACTAAAATTTCTAGCAAGCTTGATTAACAATTCTTGTAGCCATTTCTGCTGCTGGCCACCTGACCATAATAGTATGATCAAGCAGAGACAGCTTGGCTTCATAAAGGGGAAATCATGCCTGACAGATTTATTGGAATTATTTGAGGTAACGAGCAAGATAAAGGAGAAGCAGTGGATGTAATGTATTTGGATTTTCAGAAGGCATTTCATAAGGAACCAAATATTAGGCTACTAAATAAGACAAGAACACAAAGTGTTGAAGGTAGCATATTAGCATCGATAGAGGATTAGCCAACCAATAGAAGACAGAGTTGGCATAAGGGAGTGCCACAGGGATCACTGCTGGGGCCACGATTATTTACAATATATATAAATGACTTGGATGAGGGGAATGCATGTACTATCGCCAAGTTTGTGGATGACAAAAATTGGTGGGAAGGCAAGTGGTGAGGATGATACAGTCTGCAGACATGTTAAGTAAGTGGGCGGAAAACTTGGCAGATGGAATATAATGTGGGAAAGAGTGTTCTACGTTTTGGCAGGTGGATTAGAAGAGTTGAATATTATTTTCATGGAGTAAGACTGCAGAAAGCTGCAGAAGAGTGATTTGGGAGTCCTTGTGCAGAGAACTAAAGAAGAAATAGTATCCAGTCAATGCAGTAGCAGATACAGTGCACCATAGTGGAATGATGAATATTTGATGAAGCTCTTTCCCACATCCATTCATTTACCTATCGCTGAGTTCCCAATCTCAGTTGTGCTGCTGTATGGAAGGATTGTAAGAGTCCATTACCTGTTCGGTGTTGTGACTGAAGTGTTATGGGGTGTAGATACAAAGACAGAGTTGGAGTTATAAGGAGAGCTGAATAGGCTGAGGCAATATTCCCCGGAGCATTGAAGACTGAGGGGTGACCTTATGGAGGTTTATGAAATCGTGAGGGGCATGAATAGGATGAACAGCCAAGGTCTTTTTCCTGGGGTAGAGAAGTCCAAAACTAGAGGGTATAGGTTTAAGGTGAGAGGGGAAAGATTTAAAAGGGACCTGAGGGTCAACTCTTTCATGCGGAGGGTGGTGTGTGTATGAAATGAGCTGCCAGAGGACGTGGTGCAGGCTGGTACAATTGCAACATTTAAAATCACCTGAATGGGTACATAAATAGGAAGGGTTCAGAGGGAAATGGGCCAAATGCTGGGAAATGCAACTAGGTCAGATTGGGATATCTGGTTTGTGTGGCTGAGTTGGACTGAAGGATCTGCTTCTGTGCTGTGCAGCTCTGGACTCTAGTGCAGAGGCCACAACCAGATCAGCCATGATCTTATTGAATGGCAGAACAAGCTCAATGGGCAGAATGGCCTATTAGCCATCCAAAGTGTTATATTCCTGTGGAAAAGGAAAAAAAAACTTGCTTTGGTGCCTTTCAAGAATTTAGGGCATTCCAAATGCTTTCCAACCAATGAAGTACTTTAGATCTAGTCAGTGTTTCAATTAGGAAACATGGCAGTTATTTTGCACCCCTCAAACTCTCACAAGCAGCATGCTTTTGCAATCATGTAAATTTTTAATGTGATACTGTGGGATAAATATTAGGGCGAGGGCTCCACGGTCCTAAAATAAATTGTACTGTAGGATCTTTTGTTTCCACCTGTGAGAGCAGATAGAGCCTCAGTTTGATGTCTTGTTAGAAAATTAGCTCCTGTGACATTGGAATGCTCCGTTGGTGCTGTACTTGGAGTGTTGGCCATGTACGCGATCTCTCAACCTTCTGACTCGGATGAGATGGATTCCCACTGAGTCACAGCTTGAGTGTCAAGAGACGAGCAACCAAAGTGTTTGCTTCATCAACAACAACTTGCATTTATATAGTGCATTTAACGTGATGTGATGCACTTCACAGAAGTGAATCAAATGAATTTTGACACTGAGCGTCAAGACATTTGGAGGAGATGACTAAACATTTAGTCAGAAACTGTTATATCCAAAAGGCAAATAGAGATGGAGAAGTTTAGGGAAGAAAATAAGAAGAGAGTTAACTGAAGGCATCGCCTTCAACAATGGAGTGATTAAACTAAAGCATAAACAAGAGGCCAGATTGGAAGAGTGCAGGAATCTTATAGTTGTGTCATTGGTGAAGATGACGTAGAAAAGGATGACCATGGGTTAACTGGAAATGAGAATGAGAATTGTAAAATAGATATGTTGGCGCCCAATATAGCGATGTTGGTCAGTGAGAATGGGTGATGGGTGAATAGGACAGGATGCAAATTGGGAAAAGAACACAGGGTTTTGGATAAATTCCAGTTTAGGTGGGAGGCTGGCTTGCAGTATATTGAAATAGTTAAGTCTGGAAATAAAAGAAGCTTAGATGTGGATTTTGGCAGCAGATGAGCTGAGTTTGGAGAATTTTGGTGGGGGGCGCAATGCTGTAGAGGTGCAAGGGTATGGTTTTGACTCTGAAATTTGGCAGGTTATTCACTCTGGATCGGATTCAGTACAGATCTTAAGAGTGATCTGGGTCAGCCTCTGTCAGTTACTAGGGTCAAGGATAAAGTTGGTGGCTAGGAAGTCATTTCATACTGGGGACTGAAAGCGCATTGATGCTGCTTGTATTTAGTTTCATTTCTCGGGCATTGGCTCAGAAATGATCATCTATTGTCTTTGTCATGAGACATCTTAGGAACATTAAGGAGGAAATGGAGGGATTAACTAATATTTTAAAACTTGCGTCAGCTTTTCTTTATATTGCACAAATCTAAACATCGCCTACTTTTTCTTGTCTCTAGGTGACCTCACAGGAAATGTTCTTGCATATTTAAGTCTTGTCCCAGTATTTATCCTCTTTGGTTTCATCACACTCATTGTGTTCAAGAGGGAGTTGCACTCTGTAAGTTTTGCATCTATTTCTCACGATTCATGAGAATGGTTGTTCTGAATGTTTGTTTCTGTGGAATGGTCTCGGTTCTACTATGTTCCCTACTGGAAGTCGCCATCCCCTGTTCTCTTGAGAAGATGGTGGCAGGTGGAAGTCTGAAGATTGGTCAAGCTGGCTCCCCCACCTGGCACTGTAGGACGGGGGAGGGGAGGGGGGAGACAATTGGTTGCCGAGGTGGATGCACCAAGGTGTGGCATCACGTGTCCCATGTACCTCATCGGTGGTTTCTGAAGCGTCACTTAAAAGCGATTGATTTCTGTTTATGATGTGTACGTGAATGCAATCTCTAATAGAAACTTTTTTATAATTGCTCCTTAATTTAGAAAAAAAACACACTAAATAAATGTAATTTTCTTCAAACCTTATTTGGACCAGGGTAGTATAGTGGTTCTATTGCTGGACTATCCAGAGGCCCAACCAATATCCGGAGACTTGAGTCCAAGTTCCACTATGGGGAATGAAATTCAATTAATGAATTAATTGTGGAATAAAAATCTAGTCTGTGACATTGAAATTAAAGGAAAAGCTCATTAAGGAAGCAGTTCTGCTGTCCTGGCTCAGTCTGGGCCCTGACGTTACTCCAGACCCACAGCAATGTGTTTGATTCCTAACTGACCTGTGGAATGGCCTGGTAAGTGACTCTACTGTGTTCAAGAAGGCTGCGCACCACAACCTTCTCAAGATCAGATACTTGACAGTAAACACTGGCCTGGCCAGTGAAATACTTATCCCAAGAATGAATAAATAAAAGGTTGTCCCTGATAGCCCAACTAGATGGGAATATATCTCTGGTGCGTATTCACTTAATTTCTGCACACACTGAGTTCCTCAGCTTAAGCAATGGGAGTCATTTTTTTACTCCCGTTTCTAAATGAATGGCTCTTCCTTGCACTAGGGGGTGGTTTGGTGGCAGGTCCACCTGCACGCGTGCTTTAGGTGGACATGAAAAACCAAGAGAAGTGGAGTGTTCATGAGCCTCTAATCTGATGTTGAGGGTGAGTGTGTCCAGTGGTTGATTGTTCGACTATTGCTCTTCTGTCCTAAATAAACCACATGGAAATTCTTATCAGTTGCTTCATAGAATCCCCCTGGTGTGAAAACACGCCATTCGGCCCAACAAGTTTACACAGACCTTCTGAAGGCCATCCGACCCTATCCCTGTATTTCCCAAAGCTAACACACCTAACCTACACATCCCTGAACACAATGGACGATTTAGCATGGCCAATCCACCTAACTTGCACATCTTTGGACTGTGGGCAGAAACCCACGTGGACACGGGGAGAATGTGCAAACTTCACACAGACAATTGCCCGAGGCTGGAATCAGACCTGACTCCCTGGCGCTGAGAGACAGCGGTGTTAATCGCTGAGCCACCATGCTGCCCTAGCCACTTGTTGCTTGTTGTAGAATATGTAAATAGATTAAGGGTGGGTCTGAAATATTCGTTTGGTGTGCTTTAAATTTGCACGCACTGTACATTCTCTGGGGAAAAAAAAATCTTAAGCACAAAAGGTTTGAGGTCATTTTCCATTGGAGCATGGAGAATGTTCCATGCATAAACCACTCGGCAGAACTATTTCATGTAAGAGTGGTTTTATAATTCCTGAAGCTCCTAATGCTGTACAGCAGTATCCCCTTCACATTTATTAAGCTGCTACCCAGTAGTGTAAAGAAAAATTGACTGAGTGAGATTGAGGACAAAGCTTGAAAGTTGAAATTTGTTGAATGAAGTTACCGGCCCTCAGACCCACCATCACTACCCTCCTACAGAGAACAGAGGTTGTGAAGCCACACAGTGAGCAGAGTAATTGTGCACCTTGGAAGAAAAAGGTGTTCATGATGCTTGCATTTGTTATTGTTGGGCACTGCTTCCCAGCCAGGTCCCCTCGTTGGGAATCTTGTATGCTTCATGTTTTTTTTTTAATGTGCAATGCTGTAATAAAGCAACTGCTTCAGATGTTAACAAAGGCACCTGATAATTTCAGTACCCTGAGAAACCTCTGTATAGTTTGCAACTTCCTTTGTGAAAAAGCTTTTTCACAGTTTTTAGAATTTTGCCTGCAGCAATAGAAGGTCTTTTGGTAAGCGTGTTTCTCACATTATGGATTGTGCTGGTGGAGGTTAAGAATTGCAGTGAACCAGTCTGATTTGGTGAACACTGACTTCCCTAGCTTCATTTGAAAGAGTTTACAATTTGCACTGTTTGTTATTTGTTTCAGATTTCATTTCTGTGTGGTTTGGTACTAAATGAAAGCTTCAACTGGGTAATTAAAAATGTTATCAAAGAACCTAGACCATGCCAAGGTGAGAGTAACTCGTTGCACTAAATGTTTCCATTACTTCCTTAATAAGGAGTGAGTGTGTGTCTAACGAACGTCTCATTGAGAACCAAGTTGTTGTGTTTTCTGGTGTCCAGGCTGCACCCTCTTGCATATTTAAATATTCCTTACATATACGTGATCAAATCATAGGCCAGAATTTACGGTATTTGTCGTTTTCACCTTTTTAATTTTGTTTTAAGAGCAGCATATACAGTGGATCAGAGAACTTAGAGGTGCTGATGGTATTGAAATGGGATTAATCTGAGAATTATTTACGTAATATATTGTTTGATGTGACTGCTTTGCTACCTACCATCTGCTTTAGTAATTCTCTGAACTTTTGGAATCTGTTTTCATTGATCATGTAAAAATATATTTAGCAAAGTAATGTTCGGAGAAGTATTATTCTGCTGAGCTATTACCTAATGTCATTTCCACTTGCAGTTGAGGTTTATTGGCGCTGGTAAACTCCTAGTGCAAGGTGGCAGCCTCCTCCTCTTCATTAGCTGTACTGTTGCCGTGCTGGTAGTGACAATGGTGGCAGTGTGAGATGAGCTGCTGGATTTCTGTTGGTTTGCTATTGCTCACAGCTGTTGTGAAAGAGACTAGAACTGAAAAGGCTAAAGAACCCTTTTTTTTTTTAAAAAAAAGCCAAGCTGTCCTCCAGAACAGAGACCCGATGTGCTATTTCTGTCACAGCAGCACATAAAAACTAGAAGCTAGGAGCTGGAGTAGGCCATTCAACCCCTCAAGTCTGCTGCACCATTTAACGCGATTGTGGCTGATCATCGAGTTCAATGCCTTCGTCCTGCCCTTCCCCATATACCTTGATCCCTTTAGCCACAAGAGCTATATCTACTCCCTTGAAGATGCACAATGTTTTGGCCTCAACTATTTTTCTGTGGTAATGAACTCCACAGACTCACCACACTATGGGTTAAGAAATTTCTCCTTATCTCAGTTGTAAAAGGTTTGCCCTTTATCGTTATCCAGAACCAGGAGTCATAGTTTTCCCCCACCATCAGGAACATCCTTCCTGCGTCTAACCTATCTGCACCTGTTAGAATCTTATTGGTTTCTCTGAGATCCTTCCTCATTCTTCTAAACTCCAATGAATTGAGTCCTAACTGACTCAGTTTCTCCTCACATTGTTAGTCCTGTCATCCCAGGAATCAATTTGGTAAACTTCACGCACAGAGCATTGGCTGCAGTAACTACTTCCCTGATTAATTCTGCAGTACACTTTGGACTTTAGTCAGTGTCCCCATCACCTCTTGGAATGATACAGGCAGTTGGAGCTGACTGCCTTTAATCTGACAACGTTTTTGACACGTTGTAAATCTGCTCTTTGTGGTCAGGATGTGGATGGGATTTCATGCCATAATTTCCAATCAAAGTCACAAAACACACTGTTCATGCTTTGCAAGAGAAATACAGCACTGTGAATGCTCTGCCTGTTCACAGGCAATTTACAGCTGGGCTGCATTTTTTTCCCGTTATTGTCTGAGATCTGGTATAGAAAAAGAGGACTCTGTAAAATCAGAACGAAGAGGCTGTAGATTGTCTTGACCTTTTTTGTCAAAAGATGATGATTAATCCCTGAAAGATTGAAAATACTCCCATATCTACTTCACAGAAACGCAATGTACTATGAATGCTGAAATACTGAGCAAGTCACTCAATCCGTGGAGATAGGAACTGGGTTGATGTTTCATGCATGTGAATTTTCCTCAGAACTGAAATGTGGTGCCCTGAAATGTTAGTTTGGGGTTGTCTGTCTCTGTAGATGCTGCCATACTTCCTGAGTATTTTCAGTTTATATCCCTTAAGTACCTTGTTCCCGTCCGTCACTGTGGGATGGTGGGTTTTGCTCTCATTGTGCTGAAGACAAATTATTGATTTCTCAGGGAGTGGATGGGAATGAGAAGTTGAAGCAGAAGATCAGTCATGGTGATATCGAGTCGCAGGGCTGTATGATCTGCTCCTGTTTCTTTTGGAGAACCTGTCTAACCCATGTGCTCACCCTGAGAAGCTTTCAGCTCATGTAAGAGGTTCTGTTGTTTCATCATTTGTAAATGTTACTCTTGCTTGCAGGTGGCCACAGTAACTTGTTTACAGAGTATGGGATGCCCTCCAGTCATTCCCAGTTCATTTGGTTCTTTTCCATCTACTCCCTCCTTTTCCTTTATTTAAGGTATGTAAGACTCTTGGGTCTGTTTGTGGTTCAGTATTACACTATATTTGAAGGCTAGAAAAACTTGAACTCTTCATTCATGTAAGTCAAATAATAGGGGAGATGATCTCATGCTAGTAACCAATAATCCAGAAGCCGGGGCTTTGGGGACATGGGTATACATCCTACCATGTGAGCTGGTGGAGATTAAATACAGCTAATAAAATCTGGAATTGAAAGTGTGTCAAGTGAAAGCTACTGGTGATCATGAATCTATAACTGATTGTTGTAAAAACCCATCTGGTCCACTAGTGATCAATGGGGAAGAAATCTGCTGTCCTTAACCAATTGGCCTGCTTGTGACTGCAGACTCCCAGCAGTGTGTTTGACTCTTAACTTGAAGTGATCAAGCAAGTCACTCAATTCAAGGGCAACAAATGCTGGCCTTACCAATGATAACCACACCCCAAGAAAGATTAAATGTTGATACAAGGAGCCTTCGTATAAGATGATTAGAATAGAGGAATGATTAAACAGGGAGAAACTTCCACTGACAGGAAAGTTAGTAACAAGGTATCTCAATTATCAGATAGTGCCAATAAAGTCAGAGGGGAGATGAGAATTATTTTTCACAAAGTAAGTTAAAACGACATGGAATGCACTGCTTGAAAGGAAGGCAGAAGTAGACTTGATAGTAACTTTTACAAGGAAATTGGATATGTACTTGAGAAAATAAAAGTATAAATGCAAAAGGCCATGGTGGAAGAACAGGAATCAAACTAATAGGTCTTTGAAAGTGCTGGCATGGGCACAGTGGGCCAAAATGGCCTCCTGTCCTGTAATATTCAACAAAAATATAATCCTCCACCTTTATTTCAACTTAAATCATTGCAGAAGATGAAAACCTGGATGTTAGGGAGTCATTTGTTCTTTGGAATGAGCTCTGTGTTAGCTGGTGAAGCCAAAAACTCTTGACAGCTCTTGAAGCTACTGGATGGGAAGAAGAGAATAATGTGTCTTAACATTGTGTTTTGATTAGAAGCCAAAACACAGGATTACAAATTCCAATACCAGCTACTATTTGGTCTTGGAATTGAGAATTTATTGTCATGTGCTGTGTGTTTTACTTTCAGGGGATTTTATTAAGAGGGTAGAGGTGGGTACAGTTACGACATCTAAAGACATTTGGACAGGTACATGAAAGGAAAGATTCAAAGGGATATGGCCAAACGCAGACAAATTCAACTAGTTTTATGGTCAACATGGATGAGTTGGACTGAAGAGTCTGTTTCCATGTTGTCTGACTGTGAGGGAATGTGTACATTTCTAATGCAAGGAGAGCTAAATAGGCTGAGTTTCCTCCCTTCTCTGTACTGATATTTACGACCAATGATACCCTGTGCTTTTATATACAACAACTCAACACGAAGTGTATTTCTCAGATGTGACAGTGCAGGATGTTTGTATCCCGGTGTGCAAACGTAATTCAGGTCCCATTTTAAATTTATGCATTCTGTCCTTGTTTTTAACAGAATGCTTTGACAAAACTGCTACCAATTGGTGCTGGTCAGGGAACAGGCGTTTTGTTTTGCATTGCGAGCCAGAGTGTTTGTGTATTATTGTGAAAGAGTGAAGTTACAGCATGCTGAGTTTACATGACCAGTTTCCATCATAAATGTTGATCTAGCAATTATAATGGAAGTTATGACAAAGGAAGCTCATGCATATGTAGTTTTTTAATGTATTACTGAATGATTAGTCATTTGCAGTTTTTACTAAGTGCTTAATAGGAGCTCATTGCCTAACAGGTAAATACTGGCAATGGCATTGATGCATGATGCACTGAGGTCTTTAGCTTTGGTTTCTGGTCTTTGCTGAATAACTAACCTCAATAAAGATGATGAATTAATGTCAACATAAATTGGCTAGAAATGAGGTGGTGATGGGAGTTGTGAACAAGCCTATTGACATTGAGTGACCCCCATTCGATATGGCACTCAACCACTCAGTTCAGAAAGTCATGATTGGGATTGAGTGTGTCAAACAGTTAGTTGTAAGTTTGGTTACACACCTTACTTTGCCCTCTGTGTGGCATAGGTCCTTCGATGAGATACAAGAGAGTTCCTGGCAGTCATGAAGTCAGGACCAAGTGTCATGTGATGTGCCAGAAAACATGCAGATTGATTGGACAGTGCCTGTGCCTGCTGACTTGCCTGATCTTCAAAATCTTGTTCTTGTTTTTTAAATCCTTTCTTGGTCTCATCTTTACTTATTTCTGTAACCTACTATAACTCTACAACCTCCAAAATTTCTGTGTTCCTCCGATGCTGACCTTTTGAGTTATTGCTGTTTTTAATGGCTGTACAAGTTTCAGCTGCCTCGGCCTTGGAACTCTCACCTTAAATTCTGTATTTTGCTCTCCTCCATGAAATCCCTTCTTAAAACTTATCTCTGTAATTGAGCCTATGGTCACCAGTCCTAACACCACCTTATGTGACTTGGAGTCAAATTTTCTTCAGTAGCCCTCCTGTGGAGTGATTCGGGATGCTTTCTAGCAATGTTGAAGCCACTGTATAAACTTGAATTGTTTTAAATCTTGGACTGAAGAATTTCAACATTTATTTAAAATAAATACATTTGTTCATTTCCTCAGAATGCACCAAACAAACAATGCTAGATGTTTAGATCTGTTGTGGAGGCACGTTTTATCCATATGTCTGCTGGCTCTGGCCTTCCTTGTCTCGTATAGTAGGTAGGTTATATTGCATTTTCTTCAGATTCTTTGTAGTGCTGCTCATGGTGAGTTGGATGTTGCACCGTCTTATAAGGGGAAAGATGGAAAACCATATGGTGGTCAATGTATTATTCTCCGGCTGTGATGCAGTGGCATCCTCGGCAGACCACAAAGCCTGTTGTGAAATAAACACAGCCCTGTGTCGTTCAGAGTTTTAATTGCTTATTGAGGGAACAGGCTAGGAATTGTGGAGAGGCAGGCTCTTGGTCAGGAGTGCCAGACATTCTGTGACTGACTTTCTCACTGACCTTTAATTTCAAAATTTGTTTTACATCAGCAGCAGAGTATGGAGGGAGACGGACTTCTGCAATGCATGTGGTGCCACACAAATTTTAAAGTATGCTATTGTCAGTAACTTGAGGCTTGCAATCCATAAATTCTGTTGCATCAATATCAGGAGACTTGTATCTGATGAGTACCCCCTAGACCAAGGCCCTACAGGTTGCTGATGCCTGTGGAATTATTGATAACTTCAAGGGAAAGCAGGTAAAGTTTTGTTATTGCCACGTGACCATCCTTTTACCAGCCTTTTGGAAGAACGTGCTGGTGTGGGGGCGGGGGGGAGCGGAGGAATGAGAGATATTTTCCAAATAACGTCCTTGTGACCTGGAATGTTCTGCCTGAAAGGCTGGTGAAACCAGTTTCATTAGGAACCTGCAAAGGAATTGGAGAAAAAGTAGAAATGGTAAAGTTTGCAGAGGTATGGGGAAAGAGCGCGGGAATGGAACTAATTGAATAGCTCTTTTGAAAGAGGCAGTGCAGATATAATGGGCTAAATGGCCTTCCTTTTTGTTGTGTAAACCTATATAAAAAAAAAATGGGATGAGACAGAGTAAATGCAGAAAGGATGTTCTTAATGACTGGGGAGTCCAAAACAAGGGGTCATGGCTAAGGGTACAAGCTAAGCCATTTAAGACTGAGAGGAGGAAAAACATCTTCATCCGGAGAGTGGTAAGCCTGTGGAATTGTCTGTCACAGAAAACAGTTGAGGCCGAAATATTAAATATTTTCAAGAAGGAGATCGATCCCTTCAGCTCTAAGAATGATATCTAACGGTATGGGGAGAAAGAGGGAATAGGGCATTGATTTGGGAGATTAGCCATAATCACATTGAATAGCCGAGCAGGCTCAAAGGGCCAAATAGTCTGCTGCTGTTTCTGCTTTCTATGTTTTTACGTATGATTCTTAAAAATACATATTTATTTTTGTAGAGTCTATTTGATGTACCATTCCTGGAGCCAAGTGATCTATGGAGTTATAGCAGGTGCCATCATGGGATCAGTCTGGTTTATCTTTACACAAGAGGTACTAACACCGCTATTCCCCAGGATAGCTTCATGGTGAGTGCCCTGGGCATCACGTTGAAATGGGGAAATAAAACCTTTTTAATTTAAGCTGTTCACACTTCATTATAGTGTTGCAGTTTCTGAAATCATGATTGAATTTGCAAGTCTAAACATTTAAAAACATTTCTTCAGGAAATCCTTCACCAGCATGTGTTTGCTCAGCTCTTTCTTATAGTATGTCATAGGCACTGGGTTAGAACTGTTCCTCAACGCTACTGACTTGCAAAACTTCTGCCCCTTCGACCCTGAAACTACTGCTCCTGTGAAAAATACCTTGATCTTGTTGCAAAAAATTTGCAGGTTTAGCACCTGAAAGCAAAAGCTCTGTTAATGTTTTGGGTGCCTGTCTTCATTGGGACTGCCTGTATCAGTTCTGCTGCACTAATGTTAACCATTGTGATTTAAACAGGTCTGTAATTGCTACTTTCTCCATTTATTCAGGCCAGTCTCTGAATTCTTCCTGATACGGGACACAAGTCTGATTCCAAACATCTTGTGGTTTGAGTACACGGTTACAAGGTCAGAAGCACGGTAAGATGGTACATTCCACACACCCATGTACTTGCAGATTGGAATCAGAAGCTCTTCCCTTTTCTTGTGTTTTTTTTTTCACACGTTCATGGAATGTGGCTATCAGTAGCTAGGCCAACATTCATTGCTCAGCCCTGATTTCCCAAAGGGCAGTTAAGAGTCAACCACATTGCTGTGGGTCCAGAGCCACATGTAGGCCAGACTGGGTAAGGATGGCAGATTTCCCTCCCTAAAGGGCATGAGAGAGCCAGTTGAGTTTTAGTGACAATCGACAGCAGTTGTCTTTTCATTCATGGCTACCTTTTCATTCCAGTTTTTAATCAGATTGTAATTTCACCATCTTCTGTGGCAAAAGAAAGTTATTTTCCTTTTTGGTTAGCGGTGTGTCTGGCTGAAGCTCATTGTCACTGCCAGCATTTCTATTTGCCCGCCTCAAACTCCAAAGGATCGAACACCAAATGTCAGTTTTGGCAGGATGGTTAAGAATTCTCAACTCAGTGAGTCAAACAATAGTTGTCTAACCCCGTGCTATCCCTGTCCTGGGAGTGTTTGGGGGACAGCGTAGAAGGAGCTTTACACTATATCTAACCCCGTGCTATCCCTGTCCTGGGAGTGTTTGGGGGACAGCGTAGAAGGAGCTTTACACTATATCGAACCCTGTGCTATCCCTGTCCTGGGACTGTTTGATGGGGACAGTGTAGAAGGAGCTTTACACTATATGTAACCCTATGCCGTCCCTGCCATGGGAGTGTTTGATGGGGGACCGTGTAGAGAGAGCTTTATGTTTGGTATAAGAGCGTTGGGAGAGCTTTACTTTGTTTAAAGAGTTGAGGGAGCTTTTTCTCTTTGCATTTCATTGTTGTATTGTTGCACCCACTGGGGCTTGGTGTTGTTGGGCTTTGGCTTTCTCCTTGGCTTAGCTGTTCTCATTTGCCTGCCATTTTACAAGTTGGGCTCCCAAAACCAATTGTGCATTTCATGTCACGTCCTACAAAATAAACCCCTGACCAAACTCTGTCTCTCTCAACAGTAGAAAAGGAGAGAGAAATTTTGGAGTCGGCTGCTCATTCATTTACAGATTTGTTGTAGAACGCAGGTTGTGATAGAGCATCTTGTTTTCCAGTTTGTATCACTCCACCAGTGTCTTCAACTGTCTAGCTTCTGGACTCTGTGTGTAATTTCCTCCCTTCTCACTTTCTGATGAAAAATGGTCCTTGAAATCCTGACCAAGATTTTGGTCAACTGACCGAATGTCTGGTTTCGTGGTTTGGTGTTTAAGCCTTGTCTTGTTAATATGCCTCTGAAGTGGACTCTGTTTAATGTTATTTAGATTCAACTATTGTTGTTATCCAGTACTTTTCTGCTGGGTTAGTGGGTGGAGGCTGATGGTCAGAAGAATTGATCGTTCCCTTAACTTAATTTTCTTGAATTTTTAAAAAATGTAATCTGGTGCATCTGCTATAATCTCGCTTTCTGAAATCCTCTTCAGTATTGTAGCTTCAACAAATTCCAAATTTCCTCAGGTAGAATTTAAACCTTTCTTTTTCCTTTTGTCCTTGCCTCCAGAAACAGACAACGGAAGCTGGGGACCAAGATGCAGTGAAGTGAAGTTGGCATCTTTGCTAGGGGTGGGCCAGGACTGTGGAGTGAGCCCTGGAAGGAAATGGAACAGAAACCAACAACACGAAGAAACACATTTTTAAAAAAAAAAGTTAATTTTTGTTTTTGCAGACAGTCGGGGCAAGCTGAGGCGTATGCTGGCAGCCTAAACACCTCCCCCCCACCCCCCGCCCCCCGCCCCCCGCCCCAAACCCCGTGACAGCAGTCAGTGTTGACACAGCTTGCTGTTAGCTTTCTACTGCATGTTAGACTCTTGTGAACGCTGGACTGAACCCGTTTAAACAAAGCCCGTTCACATGGTGTCGGTGAAATGTGATATTATTGCATCTGTTTCAGGAATTTGGTTTTTCAGTTTAGTAAGAGGTGGTAGGGAAGGAAAGGACCAATGGTAGTGGTATGATATTTTGCAAAAAAAAAACACGTGGCATTTCTACGCTACTGGCTTATAAACAAATGGTTAGATTGGAAGACAGAGATGTCGTCTGTGAATTGTCAGTCAGGTATCTGACTTGCTAGGATCACATCTGTAGCAGCAAGCGTAAACTGTAAGGGATCATGTTGCACTTTAGAAAAATAAATTAGTTTTTTACATTAGAAAACACTAGTGATGAGTGGAAAAACTGGTTTTTATTTTTCTTGTCGGTTACAGTTACAACTAACAACTTGGCTGGTTTAAGAAATCTTTCTAACTAAACAGCTATTAGAACTATTTTTTTTCCCCAAAATAAATCCTTTTATTTCATCTTCTGGACCAGTGAGAGTGAACCAATTATAAATAAGGATTCTCAAAACCTTTTGCTTGCACATGCTCTGTCTGTTGTTCTGTGAACTTTTTATTCTGGTAGTTTTTAAGTTTGATCTTTGTCAAAAAGATGGCCATTTGTACAAGCTGCAAGTCAGGTGATGTGCATTTAGGAATCTGGAGCCTGGGTTGTTGTTAACCAAATCTAGTCAGGTCTTGTAGTAGCAATGGAATATTGGACGCATGGGTTCTTTTGGATTCCTCATTGCCAGGCAGTGTTAGATGACCTCACTTCAGCAATTGCCTGTTGCAAAAATTAGCCCCAAATAGCTGCTTGCAGAAAGGTGGTGCAATTGTTGGATATGGGAATGTTTTATTTTGGGGTTGATTTTGGAGGCTTGCTTTTATTCTGAGGTCAAAGTTTAAAACACTGAACTAAGGCGAGGCCTCATATGTACTTGATGTTACTTCAACAGCTGCCACTACCCTGGCATGAAAAGCACTTGTTTTCCTACCACACAGATGATGTTGGCTTTTGATGGGAATACATGTGTGGCCATCTCAAACTAAATCTACCTGGCAATATCCTTAGCTACATCCCGAAAATAACACACTGACTTCTTATGTGGTGATATTACAGGAAGTAAATTTTTCTGGGGACTAATAAATGTTCCCGTATTCCATTCAGCCCCTGAGCAACAAAAGCATTGATTGCACTGACCGGAGCAGTTGCTAGTGCAAGATACAAACATGAAACTCGCCAGGATATCCTTTATTTAACTTGAGAATTTACCACAAAGCATTAAGCTAATCTTAATACCCAAGAGTGACTAATGTAATAACAAGTCTGTTCTTTTTCTGTTGTGGGAGACTCATGTGTGAATGCTTAACATTCGCTTGCTAATCCAGTGTGTTAAATTGCAGGGAGGAGGAGCTTCAGGTTATCTCATAGTATCTTAATTTTAGTAACCTTGAGGGGGATGTCAGGGCCTGCTTTAGTTGTCGGCTTAGTGGAATGTTACTGCAGGATATGCACGAGGGATAGGATATATAAATTGGACCAAATGGCAAGGGCTGCTGTGGGAGAGCTGACCACATTCCTGTTCCCTTTGAAGTAAAGCCACCAACCCCACCATATTGCAACATAACAGTGCTGTGCTTCCCCGAGCCCTTTGCCCATTCGGATTGACCCAGGTTGTGAAGCCCAGTATTGTACAGAGGATGCAAGTTATTTAGAGATGGTCGTACTGGCATTCTGAGAGAATGTTGCAGTGACTGAAATTACAGGGAAATTACTTGATCGTCCTGGTCACTGGAAGTGAAAGCTCTTTTTTTAAATCCAAGGCAGATTATTGATGGTTTATTTGTTGTAATTAGATACAATCACAATTTTTAAGTTTTTTAACATTCCATACACGATTATAAAATGACTCCTGATTTTTGGTTTTAAATTTACTTTCTTGTAACAGACTTCTTGTTTTAAATAAATGTTTGGAGTTGAAGATACCTGAAATTGTACAAAGCAGAAACCATGCTATATAACAGAGCGCTTTTATTTCTGTGTGGATAGAGCATAGATTTGAGTTCTAGAAAGCTGTGTGTGTTTTTTTTCAGTTGTATAGGGATAACAGTTGGACTTTGTGCGCAAGACCTTAGTTTTTGCAGTTTCATTGGTTGCCAGTGAAGGTGGTGAGCTTAATTAAACTTAAGCTCACATCACAGGCTAAAGTTTGTTTTAAATTTCAAAACTGTTTAAGATTTTGGTTAGGATTAGCAAAGCTGTTCAGATTGGAGAAGACATTTCTGCAAATCTGTATACAGTATTGGGTTCCCAGTTCACTCTAATTTATTTATATATAATGTACTTTTTAATGGTGCTTCTCTGGTTGCTACTAAGTAAGCTCTAGTACATTAATTTCACACTAAAATCAGAGAAATAAATCTAAACTTAATGTCTAATAGTTTTGTTTTATGTTGAAGGTGGGGGAATGATATTTCTGTAAATAAAACCCCAATGATCTTATAATTGCCCAGGCATGATATGACAAACTGGCTTTGTGCTGTAATCATTGACCCAAAACACGGATCTGCGTCTGACATGAATGTCTGGATGCAGCATGAGTTTGTTGTACAGGATTGTAACCAGCTCTTTTAATCCTGAGCCCAGGCTACAAGGAGAGTCCTGGGTCCAGTGCTGAGTTCACCTCTGTCAAATAGTACAATGATTGATTTCTGCAGTTCTCAGACCAGAGGTTACAGTTATGAAGAATGTTTAGATGTGGAAACTGCCACTCAGTGGAAGCATGTGACACACATTTTTCAATTCAATTTGTAGTGACAGTAAGAGTCAGACTCTCCTGAAATCTGTCACTAGTGCTCCCACTCTCCCCCTCTTATATCCAACATGTATTAATTCAGTATGGCAGTATGTTAACATTGATTGCACGTAACTCAGAATCCTCTTGTGTCTACAGACTGGGGAAAATGTACCTGTTCTCTTTAGCTTCACCCTCTTAACTCTGAAAAGCAACTGTCAGGCATGCAATAAAAGTGGTGTCTGATTATATTCCTGTGCAATTAGTGTGTTGGAAGTTTAAGTACTAGTGGAGTGTCTGTAGACCCTGCATTGTTTCTGGTGGTTTCTCTTTACAATTAGTGACCCTGACCTTTTTCCTTTTGTGAGTTTATAGCAGTTGCTATTTTGTACTTAAAAATAATAGGGCTGGAATCATACCTGTCCCTTTGCACCAAAATAATAAGTGCAGCCAAAGTGGCAATCCAAATAGTTTTAAACGTATCCACAATCATGTAGATATTGGGTAAATACAGAACAGGGTGGTGATCAGTGCTTTACAGAAAATAACCACTGGTGTCTGATGCTACTAGCTGGGTGATGAATGGAGTTTTCTATATATCACCGGTCATCTCTATAGGAAGTTTACCTATAAATTGGGTTTGCAAGCTCGCTCAGCTTTATTGCAAAAAAGATACGATCGTAGGGAAATACTGAATTGAGAACAGAAAATGCTAGTAATTCCAATATGTTTGTCAGCATTTGACAGATGAATAACAGGCTGATCTTCCAGCTTTGTGCTTATGCTGCCTTTTCTCTTTTCAGATTTCTAGCAGTTTCAGTATGTAAAGTGTATCTTGTCAATATTTATTGAAGTGAGACAATACTGAAACCTTTAGATTGCTGCTTTTTTTTTAACCTTGTAAACCTTGCTGCTGGTTTGCCACAGGTTAGTGGTACAGTGCTGCCCCACCCTATACAGACTGGCTCTGTATCCCATGGAATATTCCCGGTGTTCATAGGTGTTGGATCAGTATTAAAACTGTGTTTCTCCACAGCCCAATCAAAGTGCAGCTTTTTGTTTCCATTTTTAATAAAAAAAAATTGTACAGGATGAAACAATTTAATCTGAAATGCAGGCAAATTATTTAATGTTTGGGAGTTCAATTCAGAGCAAATAATATCCAGGACATTATTGGGTAGGTTTTGCGAATTCTGCATTGTGGAGAGTAATCCCACCAGCTCACTGAGCAGTGCTTCAGGAACCCGTATGGGGAGGTGGAAGAGGTTAATAGTGGGCCCCATCAAATTTTTCTTTAGAAAGATTCGTAAAATCTACCCTGGTCTGATGTGACTTTTTTTTTAAGCTGTGATCATTCGAGTTGGTTGACTAACCAACTCCTCTCACTGACCTAGTGAGGCATGTGTCTGCTATCTGTATACCTTCCTTTTTTGTCTCAACTTCAACAATGTAGATATAAAAGTAATTGCTATTCAGGTACACAATGAAGGGCTATTTTGAAAAGTGCTTCCTCTAGATGTAGCACGGTTTTGTAGACTGGCTTCTTGTATTCTGTCAGTGTGGTCTTCACTATGTGATTGCCTTATATGGTGCACAGTATCTTTTAATGCTGTTTATGGCTATTTGTAAACTTTGTTTGAACTCTGGTATTGTGGGAGATGGAGGTTGGAAAAGGGGCCATGGGTTGATGACTAGTTGTATCATCTCTGTCTGTGTTTCGTGTCCAAGGCTACTTTGAATGTGTACAGCTCCTGGGATGAAGCAGTCAAACAAACGAAACAAACTGTTTATATTTACTTTAGAACCCAGTTGGAAATAGATCAGCTGGAACTTAGAGCTTGGGAAAGCAGCTTCTTACATCGACCTCAGTGTCTTTGGGTGTTTCACGCTTTAGTGAAGGGCTGAGCTCTTTTTGCTGCCAACACTCTGGGATCTTGTCTCGAATGGGTATTTCTTTATGGCGTCAGCCGTGGCTTGAATGGTAGCACTCTTGCCACTTGAGGCAGAAGACCATGGGTTGAAGTCTCACTGCAGAGACTTGAACGCAGAATCTTACTCAACACTTGGGGAGGGGCTGTCTTCCAGATGAGACATTAAACTGAGTTCTGCTTTGTCTTCTGAAGTAATTCACTGGCTGTAACTAGTTTGGGATGTCTAATGTTGTGGTATAAAAATGTCTTTTTTAAAATTTTCGTATGTTTGTTTCAGTGTACGATGTTAAAAAATTACTACTTTACAAAGGGTGATTGAGTCTAAGGTGAACCACACACCATGTGATACATATATTTTCCAACCTTCTACAATGCTGAGATTATCCCGGCTGATATACCAGAACCACTAGGTGCCTATCTGTGCTAAGTCACCAGAGCAGTTCTCACACTCTGTCTAATAAGCAGATTCTGACCATTCTGGGACAACAATTAGCTGTTCATTTGTTCAACCTGTACTTGTACCATGTAATTTAAAGCCTTGGTGCCTGTTTTTCTATTGCATACTTCAGACTGATTTTTAAATGTGTGAACTTTGCAACAAGTAGATATCAGTGCATTAGTCACATAAAATTAGCACCCCAGTTGTGGCAAAACAAATTAATGTTCCATCTCCATAGAGTGTAAGTATTTTTAAATGAGTGGCCTCTGTGCTGTGAACGTAATGGAGAGTGTGCCCCCACCTGCATGTCTATGGTTGGGGCTGGTGTCCTATCTATCTGCACACAGATCTTAGACAAACTGGTCCAGGAGTACTGTTTGGTTTTACAGCAGGTCACTAGAGTTTGTGTGCAATCTAAGTATCTAGTGAAATAGTTCATCTTTTAAAGCAAAAGAGGGATGGCTTTCCGCAAGGAGGTGTTGAGCAGGATTGATAGTTTGTTATGTAATTTACGGGCACCAGTCATTCTTGGTGATTGAATCTTCCTGTAGCTTTGAGCTGCTGCAGTATATATCCCGGGCTAATGTTTGTTTTGGCCGTCGGTTAGTGCATGATTTTGGCCTAAATTGTTGTGGAAAATGAATTGACTAGATGCCCACTAAGCTTTTGCCCACCTGGTTTGTTCCACTGGCTGAAGGAGTGGGACACTGTGGCTTGATGCTGTATCTGTGCAACTATCAAAAAAACTCTAGTTAGTGCTAACAGTGCTCCAGTTAAAGGGACCTGGGTGAATTGGCTACTCAGAATCTTACAGCATTTGAATGCATTTGGCCCTTTACCTTTCTTGTTTGTGGCGTCACTGGAATGGCCAACAGTTATTGCCCAGAAAGTAGATTGGAATCACTGTCATGTAGGCCAGACCAGGTAAGGATAGCAGATTTCCTCCTCTAAAGGGCATTAGAGAACCTAATTACATTTTTACAATTAATTACATACTCACACTTTCATTCCAGAATTTTATTGAATTCAGATTCCGCTATCTGCTGCGCTAGGATTCAAAACCATGCGCCCAAGAGTCTGGATGTGTCCTTAAGTGACTAACCCCAATTTTAAACATCATTCTTAACTTCTGTCTGCTCGTAAGAAATATCTCACATCTTTCCTAATGATAGGAGACCTTCATACCTACTATAATTCTAGTAAACTTCCACCACACCTTCTCCAAAAAACTCAGTCCAACTGATTCAGCTGGAATCAAGCACAGAATCTGTGCTCTTCGTCTCTTCGATTTCTGATACACTAATCGGCTCTAATCACAAACAAGCCTGAAGGTTTACTTGTTTGGGAAATGGAAGTGTCACATTGAACTATTTTGATTAAGGCACACTATTACTTCATTAGGAAGAGCTTGATGAGGAGTTAGATTCCTATAAACTGGAAAATCTTCCCATATTCCATGTAACATCCCTCATTACAAAAAGGCTGTTGGAGCAGTAGAATCATGGCCTTTCTCTTCAAAATTACATTTTTTTTTAAGAAGTATGAACTTTGATCACTAAGATGGTTCACACATCTATATTAAATGTTTAAGAATCAGTTTAGAACGATTGGCTTCAAATTTTCTCAGCAGGGAGGAGGTGGGCCAACTGTACAATTCCTCTGCCATAGGGAAAGAGTAAGTTGTTGTCTCGTTTGGAATTTGGTGGTTTTAAACTGTGTAAAGCTGGCTGAATAAGTCTGTGTAAGGAATTAACAAAGGAAATGTGCATCAATGTTCTACTTGTAATTTACTGGAAATATAATGCTTGCCTACCATACTGTTTCCCTTGCTGTGGTCTCTGCATTCTTCTGTGATCAGAGGGTGATGGGCAAACTTGTGGAGTGACCCAGACATGGAAATCCAAACCGGTAGGTTGTGAGCGGAGACTTGTAGTTGTCTTCCCTACCACCAGGGTTTGTTTCCTGTCTTTCTCCTGTGACCTGGGCCTAATCATAATCCTTTCATTTTAAAAAAAAAAGTCATTTTACAGTTTGTGGGAGTTTGCCATGCATAGTTGGCTGCTACATCACAACAATTCAGAAGCACTGACTATAAATGCATCCTTACCCAGAAAAGTTTAGAAGAATTGAAATTGGATTGAAGAACTCAAAGGTGTAGTGACGAGAGGGCTGGAAATCAAAGAGCTTCTAAAGATATTGGGTAAATAAACGTAGTTTAAACCTCATTCTGCACTGGCAGAAGATGAAAACAGTAGTGATTTGTCAAATCCTTCATGACTGTTCCTCCCAGCAAGTCTGTAGGAGGACCTGTTCTGGCACTCGTACTTCCTACCATAAGAGTGTGGTGTGAAACTTGTTCATACTGACTGAAGAAACGCCAAAGTAGAAGAGAGTGCGATGAATGCATGTGCCACCCATTCAATGCAATAAAAGTAAACAAACTTATATGTAAAATTTTTATTACAGTCATGTTCAAAGATTATATCACAGTAAAATAATTATAAAGGGGAAATATTTACATTAAAGTCAAGACTTTGGCTGTTTACATTTACAATTATCCAAACTAGAGAGGTGGCAAATTAAAACACTGGATTATAAATGGACCAGCTAAAATGATCACTCCAGGCATGAGTCATGAAATAATTCCACTCTCCAGTCTAGAATGATTTGTCATAAAAATTAAAGGTCCTGCGAGACCTTTGCACAACTGGAATTCTGATTTCAGTCATTCACTGGGGCGTGTGGTGCATGGTATCATTTCACACAACTCCAGAAAAAGTGGACTAATGCTGCTGTTATTGTGGGAATGAGTAAACAGGCATTTCTGTAAACGTAGCTGAAGAAATTTTAAGACCGTTATCCCATAGATGTTAAAATCATTTAACAGCACAGGCCATAGACCATGCCTTTATCAAATGCCAGAAGTAAGGTTCCACCATTTGTACGAATCCTTTTGTTAGGTAAAGAGTATGGTTCCCTCTACACTGCCCAAGCCCCACCTCAAACTCATATCAGTGTGCAATTTTCTGTCCCACACGCACACATTCCAGCACAAATTCATGTTAAAGATTTGGAACAGTCAACAATTTATACTGTTTGCTTCAGTGTACTTATTAGTCCTCGTCTGGAAATACACCTTATTTTAACAAAAACAAACACTGCATATACCAGAGATACCTAAAGAAGGGTCTAGGCTCGAAACGTCAGCTTTCCTGCTCCTCTGATGCTGCTTGGCCTGCTGTGTTCGTCCAGCCCCACACCTTGTTATCTATTGTATATACCAGAATTGTTTTTAAACTTTGTTGAGGTGGTAATATCCCATCAGGAGCAAAATAGAATTATGTAACATCCACAGGAGTCATTCAATGCTGTTTTAAAAATTCATTTACATGATTTGGGTGACACAGGCTGGATAGGTGTTTTTGTCTGTCTCTAATTGCCATAAAGAAGGTGGTGAGATGCCACCCTCCAGGATTTTGACCCAGGAGCAGTGTAGCTTCAGGTCAGGCTAGCATGTGGAAGATGATCAACCACTCTTCCCACAGTTCTGCAAATATTTCATTTTCAGGATTGCCAGCAACCTCTAGGGGAAGCCATGGAACAGATGACATAACCATACTAATTTCACACCTCATTTCTAAAGGACACGAGTAATTCCTGTTTGACTGCATACTTCCCCCCTGTAATGGTTCACAGCTCTCTGTTTGCAGAAAACAAGTGTTCACATCCTGCCTAGTTTCATACAGCTGAGTGCTACTTACAGATCTACTTCTGATTCTCGACTGACTGGCCGGCTGTTCCTTGGTTAACAGAGGTGGAGGTTTGGGGAAAATTCTGTACAAAATAAAAAACTTGCTCAATGCTGAGCAACCCAGCTGACTGAATGTGAGGGATTGAATTCCAGTATTTTAAATGGAATCAATGATGGCTAACAATTTACTGGCATCATTTATAACATTCAGGTCTGAACCTTTAGATTGTCTGGTAAAAGTAACTTTTAGCTAAGTGGAAATCCTTCTGGCATTTCTCTGAACCGTTAACATTGTGACATAAGGCCTCCCTGAATGCAGGTTCTAAAGAGATATTACAGAATATTGAATAATTTGTTCTCCTGTCTACATTATAAAATTTTTAAAAATGCAGCTCTCTTGGGCAGCACCTTGTCAAAAGGTGATGAGTGGGTAACAGTATGGTAACCAACTCCAAAGACTGGGAAGGATAAGTCTGAGAGATTAATTTTAAAAAAAAACCAGTCAAACTTTCTGATGATCATTATCCAGTAACTTCTGGTGCTGAACTTATGTGCATGAGAGTGGACTGGGTTTGATTCCTATTTACTGTAGGTGCCAGCACTCCGCTGGATAAAGACCAGGCACTGTAGTCACCTGGTATGTTGTTTGGGAGAGGAAGCAAGTCCCCTCCGTATGACTGAATCATTTACCATTCGAACAAACACTTTTTCCAAAATGTATAATTTTTGATAAGTGCTTACAAAATATATTATTTTGTTTCAAATATATAAACTCTAACCTCCTGACAATATGTTCACACTGACATTTGGTAAACATTTCCTCTCTCGCACACAGTTGCTGGGATTAGTCAATTGAGTGTCACAAATCTTTGGTTGTTGTTGACTCCGGTCTCTCGTGCTCATTACCTGGCTGTTTCAGAGCTTTGAGTTGGGTGTCTGTACAAGCAGCTCCTTCACATCGACCAAGGCCTGTTCCAGGTAATGAGCCAGTTTTGCTGCATTGGTCTCTGCACAGCTGTTGAAAGCAGACACTGCAAAGTTGACGTGGTCTTTCATGGGGTTGTAACACACACCATAGCCGTCTGGCACGACAGGCCCAAAGCACATCAGACAATCTGTTTTAGCAGGTACCTGAACAAAGAAGGAAGATCGCAGAGTTACAACCTTGATCTTTTATTTGTCCTTCTTCAAAGCAAAGATAGTTGGCACAGACCACAGGGAAGCTCTTGGAACTTACACCACCCAACACTTTACAGTGTGTTCTACCCGCAAATTCCTCCTTCTCTCCCAAATTCTTTCCCGTTTCTGTAACATTGCTAAGGTCAATGAAGTCCAAAACTCGACTTTTATCATCTTCCCCCACCTGCAATTCTGCATACACCAGATGGCTCATAATGCAAAGACAAGTTTCAGACGCTGAGTACCAGCAAGTGTTCTATCAATACAAACTCCCAAACACTCATATATGAACATGTGCAAAACCTTTATGGTCCACCAGCACCAACTTGTAAAGTTCTGTTGCCCACTGAGTGGTGTTGTCTACATCAATTTCAAAATCCTTGGCTACATCAGTAAATCCCTCCTGGGTCCTGTTCTGCCCAACTGCATATCTAAATTGCCTTCATAGCTCACTATCACCTCCTTAAGGGCAATTAGATTTGAGAATATAAATACTGGCCTTGCTTGTGAAACCCACAACCTATCAATAACAAACACAAAATGTGGTGCAAGAAAAGGTCAGCTATCATTCTCATTAGAGTTGGCAATAGTTCAGAGTGAAACATTCTCTCACCTCTAACTCGTGGTTGTGGGTGTTCATGTCCACTTGAGACTTAAAACTACAAACTGAAAGAAGTGTAGAAAATCAGAACAGGCCATTCAGTCCTTTTATCCAGCTTCACCCATCAATATGATCATGGCTAATCATCCAACTCGGTACCCTGTTCTTGATTTCTCCCTGTACCCTCTGATTCCTTTAGCCCCAAGAACAAATAACTCCTTGGAAATATTCAATGATTCGGCCTCAATTTCTTTCTGTGGCAGAGTCTTCCACAGGCTCAGCAGTCTCTGGGTGAAGACATTTCTCCTCATCCAGTCCTAAACGGTTTACTCTGGCTCTTGATGCCCTGGTCAATAAGAACTTTTATCCTGTTTGAATTCTATAAGCTTTCTAAGAGATTCCCCATTGCAGCGAATATAGTCCTGATCGATCCAATCTTTCTTCATACGTCAGTCCTGCTATCCCAGCAACCAGTCTGGTAAACCTTTGTTGATTTCCCTCCAAAGCAAGAACATCTTTCCTCAGATAAGGAGAAGGAAATTGCATACAATACTCCAGGCTTGGTATATTTGCAGACAGACATCCCTTCTCTAGTACTCAAACCCTCTGGCTATGAAGGCCAAAATACCGTGTGCCCTCTTCACCACTTGCTGTTCCTGGGCACCAGGAGTGCCACACTGCCAGGAGGCATCTTTCATGGAATCTCAGAATTTTTCAGTTGAGATATTAAACAGATGCCACATCTGCTCCCTCCTCCATGTGAATCCAAAGGATTCCATGGCCCTGCTGAAGAACAGGGAGGATTTTGTAGTGTCCTAGGATTAATATTGATTCTTCACCCAGTATCATTAAAACAGATTAGACAGTTTCTATCACATCACTGTGGGATCTTCCTGGGTGCAAATGTCTCCACTCCCTCCCTAACAAGTAATTACATTTCAATTCACAAATACTTCATGGGTTGTAAAGGACTTTGGGATATCCTCTGAAGGACTCTATATAAATGTAGTTGTTTTTGTTTGCACTTCCACCTGAGCTTTGATGGAAAGTCAGTGTAAACATTCAAACTCAAGCATGTGAGGGAAGATCACTTTCCAGTTCTCCAACAGTGATTGGGCATGGCTGTGAATAACCACTCACCAGCCCAGAAAAAAAAACAAACTTCTGCGGGTCATCAGTCAACTGGACAAGGAGGGAACAGAATGCCTCACCTGACTGGTCGATAGATTGAAGTGAAAGGCAACAGCATAGGAGGTATCCATGAAGATTTCTGGGATTCGAACCAGATCCTCGATAGCCTGAAGTTTAAGACCCAACAGGTGTCTATCGATGGCTTGGCCTCTTATTGCCTGGAAGTAAAATTTGATCAGCAGTGTGTAGCCTGGATTATTAACACACATCCTCCCACTTTACCATCACGGCCAAATCTGAACCCCAGCAATTCCATCATTAACTCCTGCTCCACACACCATTAATCAGGTGTTTTCTGTACCACAGTTAAGTAGCAAGTCAGAATGGTCTTTTCAAACATAAGTTCCAGATGTGTATTTTTAAAAAGATTTATTGACAGGATGTGGGTTTTGCTGGTTTGGTCAGTATTTACTGCCCAATCCCCGTTGTCCTTGAGGACAATAAATGATGGCCCAGCCAGCGGCACCCACAATCTGTGAATGAATAAAAAGAGAAGCAAAGACACAATGAGCAGAATCCCAGACCAATAACCTCCCTTACCACATCAGTGTAGGCTCTGTGCACCTGAACAGCTTTCTTCAGCAGTGTCACCTTTTCCTGGTTCTAAACACAAAACCAAAATAAAACAACTTACAGCCAAAAGTGCATGTGTGAACGAAACGTTATTTCACAAACTCTAAAGCTGAGGGAGCAGACACGGTCAGGGAGAGAACGCGGTCAGAGGGGCTGCACGGTGGCTCAGTGGTTAGCACTGCTGCCTCACAGTGCCAGGGACCCGGGTTCGATTCCAGCTTCGGGTGACTATCTGTGTGGAGTTTGCACGTTGTCCCTGTGTCTGCGTGAGTTTACTCCAGGTGCTCCGGTTTCCTCCCACAGTCCAAAGATGTGCAGGTTAGGGTGGATTGGCCGTGCTAAATCGCCCGTAATGTGTGTAGATTAGGTGGGTTACGGGGGAATGGGTCTGGGTGGGGATGCTCTGAGGGTCAGTGTGGACTTGTTGGGTCGAAGGGCCTGTTTCCACACTGTAGGGATTCTATGATTCTCTTCTATGACAGTCAGCAAACAAAACAGGGCAGTCAACAACTTCATCTTTGAATCGGCAGTTCCTGACTGACTTCTGCTGCTACAACAGCTTGTATTTATATAGCACCTTTGACATTACATAATCCAGGTCCTTCACAGGACTCTGGAAGGGAGAGGACAGACAGCGAGATGACAATAAAAAAAAACTTTGGGCGATTTAAAGGAAGCAGTGAAATTTTTAGTAAAAGATCCCGTTTCCACTGCAGCATGCTCCAGACTGTAACTAACAGGTTTCAGAAGTTTTCATCACCCTGCAGTTTTTTTATTTCTATTTTGAATTTTTTTTGTTTTGGTTCCAGATCTCTCAGACTTTTTCTCCGCAGCTAGACTTTATCAAATCGCTTCATGACATCCTCACCTGTGATCTGGCCAAGTTTCCAAGTATACACAAAGTGATCCCCTAAAAGAGGTTTCCTTTAGGAGGAGATGAAGGTGATATTTTGGAGGGTCGTGTACCTGGACCTGTGGATTATCCATGGCCCTGACAAAGATGGACGATTCAACAGTTGCCGAGCGGATAGTGTCAGTGCGCCCAAGGTGAAACATCCGCAGGGAAGCACTTTCATAGGTTGCACACAGCTCCCTGTAAATCCTGACGGGAGAAACAAGCACAGCAAGATGGTGAGGGAGGGTGGATTCCTGTTGGTCAGGCAGTGGGGGGGGGGAGCTGAAATGGACAGTTACTGGGGGCTCTGCAGAGGGTTTGAGAAGCATGGGCAGTAATGGTACCTTATCTTTTATCACCCTCTGTGTAATCCCTCCTCCTGAAGGTGATGATTTGCTGGTGACACAGCACCCCCCCCCCCCAACTGTCCTCTGACTAAGGATGATCAATTTTGGATTTATTCCTGGAGGTTAACACACAGCCTTTCGCCTTTACATCCATGTGGTTAAACTGTAATGCTCACCCAGTGGAAGAATACAAAAATCAAAGTTTGCTCTGCTTCCAAATAACAGACACCGTGGAAAGGTTCAGGAATTTAAATGAGAGGCTGATTATGTGGAGGGGGTTGTCCACACAGGGCTAAGTGTGTTGGACTTAAATGCATGCAGTATATGAATCAAAGTTTGAATGTTGCTACAAACGTGGTAAAGGTTCTGGTGCAAAAAACCATTTCCCTTTACAATAATCATTTTAGAGGCAGTATCTGATTAGTGTGAAGTACAACATGCAGTGAGTGAGTCAGGAATACCTCGGAAAAGTAGGTGATTTTGAGGCTGCAGTTCCTGCAGCTGTTCGTAACGGAGTTGGTGGGGGAGGGGTTTGGCTTCCCCACCTCAGGTCTGAGTCTGTTTTAGACTCATCAATACAGGTTGATCAATAACTCCATTCTCTCTATAATCAATCAACCACCAGCATGGCAGAAAGCAAATCCGATGGGTTTTTAAAACTTGTTTCACCGGATGTGGGCATCACCGACAGGGCCAGTGCTTGTTCTCTATCCCAACTGCCCTGCGAACTGAGTATTTCGCTCGGCCATTTCATGGGGGGGGGGGCGGGAAGAGTTAGGAGTCACGTGCATGGCCAGACCAGGTGTTTCCTTCCCTTGAGGTTATTAGTGAATCATGGAGTAATAGAGATGTACAGCATAGAAACAAACCCTTTGGTCCAACTCATCCATGCTGACCAGATATCCTAGATAAATCTAGTCCCAATTGCCAGCATTTGGCCCAAAACCCTCTAAACCCATCCTGATGCCTTTCAAATGTTGTACCAGCCTCCACTTCCTCTGGCAGCTCATTCCATACACGCACCAAAAAGTTTCCCCTTATGTCCCTTTTAAATCTTTCCTCTCACCTTAAACCTATGCCCTCTGGTTTTGGACTCCCCTACCCAGGGGAAAAGACTTTGACTATTCACCCTATCCATGCCCTACATGATTTTATAAATTTCTATAAGCTCACCCCTCAGCCAGACAGGGTTTTTATTGAAACAACAATTGATGAGAGCAATGGTGGCTATGAAGCAGAGACTGGCTTTGAATGCCAGATTTTTTTTTTCTTTTTGTTGCAATTCCAGATTCTTTAATCGAATTTAAACCCCATCAGCACCACTGGTGGGATCTGAACTCAAATGGATGGTTAGTCAGAAACCAGGAATATACTTTTCTCAGGGATTTATTCCTGTGCACACGATCACAAAACTCCAGCCACACTGCTGACGTGTTCTCCATCGATTTATAAAGATAGATAATATTACATACACATAGAATATAAATCCATCAAACAACCTGTCAAGTTCTCAGCCAATTGTGGATGGGGGCAGCTCCAACAACACTCAAGAAGCTTGACACCATCCAGGACAAAGCAATTCGCTTGACTGACACAAGCATTCATTCCCTCCACCACCGACGCTCAGTAGCAGCAGTGTGTACTATCTACAAGACGCACTGCAGAAATTCACCAAAGACCCTCAGACAGCACCTTCCAAACCCACGACCACTTCCATCTTAGAAGGACAAGGGCAACAGAAACATGGGAACACCACCCCCTGCAGGTTCCCCTCCAAACCACTCAGCATCCTGACTTGGAAATATATCACCGTTCCTTCACTGTCATTGGAAGTTCCCTTCCTAATAGCATGAAAGGTGTAAATGCAGCATATGGACTGAAACAGTTCAAGAAGATAGCTCACCACCACCTCCTGCAGCTCAACTGGGGATCGGCATTAAATGCTGACCCAGCCAGTGACACCTACGTCCCCTGGAAGAACTTCTTAAAAAGAGTTGAGTATTGACATGGAGAAGAACATGGGAAACCAAAGGAGAAACAAAGACTCTCTCCAGCTTCAGCTCTGGAATGTGTGAAGGAATGCTCTGGCCTTGGATAGGCTGCAGCACAGATCCACCAGAATACAACCTGAGCTACAGCAACCGGAAGATAGTTCATACAGATGAAGCTGTATTCCCTCAACTTAGAAGTTTATTGCGTAATCTAATCAAGGTGTATAAGATGATTAGAAGATTTGATAGGGTCACTCCAGAAGAACTATCCCCTTGGGTGGGTTCAGGGGGGCAGGAGTCAGAGGGATCCAAAACAAGGAAGGAGCTGAGCTGGTCAGGGTGATGTCAGGGAGCAATGCTGCTGCACATACAGATGGCAATGTGCAGGTACATAGCTTCCACTAACAGACCTGAGAGGTCTGCCAAGCAGCAGGAAATAGTCAAGGGATTGCTGTTGCTGGTGGATCAACTGGAAATGTCATTGTTGAGACAGACAGATATTCGTTGGGTAAAGATAGATGCAGTTGAGATACAATCAGCAATGATTCAATCATTTGGTGGAAAGATTTGAGTCTGAATGAGCTCTCATGATCCCAAGTGCCGAAAACCAGTGCAATCAGAAATAAGTAAAATAGAGGGAAGTGTACAGGACTGACACACAAATATGCAGAATGATCAGTCAGAGCACCTCCAAACACCAAGGGAGTTCCATCAGAAGGTAAAGGTAAATAAGTTGGCACAGCAGTGGGGTGGCAGGGGCTGGTTTGGAGATGGGTGGAGGGATCAAGTCAGAGTTTGACTGACCCCATGGTGGAACCAAGCAACCAATTATTTGGTTTGGTCCAGGTTACTCACCAAGTTGAGGCAGGAGATACAGTGCTGGGCCCTCCCAGTGTGGCACAGTTGCAGTGCCCCTGCCTCTGATACAGAAGGTCTAGGTTCACATCCCACCTGCTCCAGAGGTGTGTCATTAATGGTCACAGGCTGTTGATCAAAATAACTGTAGGAGCTTGAGATTTACTGGAGCATAGACTCTAAAAATCAAGTGACTCTAAACTATGCCCAATCCTGGGCACCACATTTTACAAGGTCATCAAGATATCGGAGAGGGTACAGAGTGAATTACTGCCACTGGGACATGACACTGCAGTTCACGTAGGGAGACTGAGGTGGTGGTTAACAGGGGCTGAGTAGAACTGTTCAGAATCATAAAGGGTTTGGATGGAGTAAATAAATAGAAACGGTTTCCACTGGCAGCAACCGGGGGTGGGGACAGATTTAAGGTATTTGACGAAAACTGGAGGACAGATCAGCTTTTATGATGCTGGCAGTTGTAATCTGGGATGTGTTGTCTGAAAGAAGCTTTAACTTTCAAAAGGGAATGAGTAAATATGTGAAGGGGCAAAGTTTGCGAAGCTACAGTAAGAAAGCTGTGAGAAATGGATCAGTCTCTCTAGCAGGGAGCTGACACAGCCTCAGAGGCTTCATACCTGTAATAAGCTAGCTGCAGGACCACCTGGATAAAGGCATCTGGGCTCATCTTCTGCGACTTCACAAAGTCTTTTCCAAAGTGCTGGAACACGAAGCATTTTATATCCACATCACGCACCATCCTAGTGACAGAGATAGATAACTATTAAAATTGTCACTGTAAATATAACCCATTGTAGACCCTGAACCCTCTCAGCTCTCCTTGCAAAGTTCTCTGGGTCCTGTCGGTACATAATTTTACACTTCTTCCAGCAGGGGATGTTCAATAGCAATTTGAGACAGGCCCCCAGGTAATGTTATTTTCTCTCTGAAGCCTCCTATCCCACTGCCCAGAGCCTGACGTTCAATTGCAGTGACACCACTCCCAACCTTTCTTTTGGGGAAATGTCGAGTGAACAGAGAAGAGGGTTGGTGTAGCAACTACCCACTTAGTAATTAGGAAAAAAAAACCCTCCAAAATAATATGTAACACCTTCTCCAGGTGACTATAAGCAATTCTCCAAGTTAAGCACAAAAAGGAGTGGGAGTAGGTTTTTCTGCTCCTTAAACTCACTCTGCTATTCACTAGAATCCTGTTAGAAACACATCTTTATGGATGATGAGAATTGGAAGATTTGGACAATTGCTGGGATGCAAAGTGTTTGTCATGTGGCTTTTTGGAAGTCAGAAATCAAAAGGTCAAGGAGAAATGAGACTTATTTCTTGTTTACTGGAAAAGCTAGTAGTTTTGAGAACTAACATCCCCAAAACTTCTAAAGAGGGATAAGAGATTACGCTGATGACCTTAATTGCTAGACAAACAGAACGAGATTCAGAAGAAGCCTTAGCTGAAAGGTGTGTGATAACAGCCTCTGAACTGAAGTCATTGTGTTCGTCAGGATACCTCTGTCGGGTCTATTGGAAAAGACCTCCAAGTTGGAAATAGTAAACTGTGTCGCTTCTGAAAACTGGAAGTTTGAAGAATACAGATACGAGGGAAGTATCACTCTCGATGAGCAAAAGATAACCTTTAAAGAAAACCAGCTGAAGAGATCTCTCAATGAAGTATTTTCTGTGAACCTGAGAATTTTGCAAAAGTCAATATCTCACCTTCTCAAATTCTGAATTGTTACATCAATTCAAAGACCTAGGTTTAACTGACCTTCCAAACAAAGAGAGTCTTCAATCGTTCTGTGACTCAAAGCAATCTGATCTGGTCAATAGGAAATCAAAGGAACTGTAAGAACTGAATCAATTCTACATTCCAAGCTCGAGCCCTCGACTTACAAGCGAGTGTGTTGTTCCATTTTTTATCTGAATTAGTAATAACTGCAGAGCTGTGTTTCCTCCTGTTTCTGTGCGTTAGGAGAACGTGCTGGGATAAAGTGAGAGTATAGTCCAAGTCTGCAAAGTAGCTACTGTAACTGATTTTGCCACTTGTTTAAAGAACAAGTTTGTTTGAATAAACAAGTGGTTTTGAGTTTTTTGAAGAAATTTGGTGAAGTTTATTTTGTTCAGTGGGAGTGTAAAATAATTGACTATTTTGCTAATAAAATAAACTATTGACACATTGGTGCAGCTTGTGGAGTAGTGGGGTTTGATTACCAGCGCACTCCAGTCAGAATCGTAACAATTCTGATTGGAAATCCATCTTAGCTTCATTTTCTTGCTCTATCGCCATATCTTTTAATATTCAGATGTCCAAAACTGCATCAACCTTGTTCTTGAATCTACTCAATGACTGAGCGTTCACATCCTCTGGGGTAGACAGTTCTGAAGATTCACCCTCAGTGTTAAATGGTAATCCCTTATTGTGAAACTGTGACCCATATTCTAGACTCCCCCAGCTTCTGTGGAACAGCCTCTTGGCATCTTCCCAGTCAAACCCTGTCGAAGGGTTTCAACGAAATCACCCCTCATTCTTCCAACCTCCAGAGCGGGCAGACCCGTTCTAACCAATTGTGCCTCCCAATGGAACCTTCCCATTTCAGCAATTAGTCTGAACTGCGCTGTACATCCGCAATAGCTAGAATCTCTTTCTTCAGGTAAAGGTGATGAAAACTGTAAATTACACTCTAGCTGTGATCATATGAACATACAAACCGTGAGCTGGAGTAGGCCATTCGGCCCCTTGAGCATGCTCCACCATTCAATAAGATCACAGCTGGTCTGATCACTTCACATTCCCACCTATTCCTCCAGAACTTCTCACTCCCTTCCTCATCAAGGGTCCATTTATCTCTGCCTTAAAAATGTTTGAACACTACTTCAACCACCTTTTGAATCACTCGTGTGGGGAAAGAAAATCCCTCTTGTTTTCTTCCCTTGTGGGACGTTGGCATTGCTGGCTAGGCTTCTGTCTTAAACAGTCTCACCAAAGCCCCGAACAAGCAGCAACCATCCTAATGTGAAATGATATCATCAAGCCCTCATCGTGGCTGGGTCAAAAATTTGGAAACTTCTTTTGCGGGGGGGGCTCGGTGAGTTTTTATATCCACATCACGCACCATCCTGGTGGCACGGTGGCTCAGTTGTTAGAATTGCTGCCTCACAGCACCAGGGACCCAGGTTCAATCCCACCCTCAGGTGACCGTCTGTGTGGAGTTCTCCCTGTGTCTGCGTGGGTTTCCTCTGGGTGCTCCGGTTTCCTCCCACAGTCCAAAGATGTGCAGGTTAGGTTGGCCATGCTAAATTGCCCAGTGTCCAGGGATGTGTAAATTAGGTGGGTTACAGGGAAAGGGTAGGGGGATGGGTCTGGGTGAGATGCTCTAAGGGTCGGTGTGGACTTGATGGGCTGAAGGGCCTGTTTCCACACTGTAGGGATTCTATGATGCCTAATGCACTGAGGGTGGTCCTACTCCACACAGACTGCAGTGGTTCAGGATGGTGGCTCCCCACCACAAACCCAGGGCAATAAACGACAGGTTTACTACAGCAATGCTCACAGTCTGAGAACCCAATATCAGGAGAAAACTCACATGTTGAGGTTCTGTTTCGCTTTCTCAACGTCTCTCTTTATATCAGGTGTGATGTTGAAACGGAGCTTCCGAGGCATGGCCAATGGAATCATTGGAGAACGAACCATCGCCGAGGTGTTGCTGGGGAGACACCAAATGTTCATTTAGTTACGGATTTCACAGATTCTGCAGAACAGCAATAAGTCATTCAAACATTTCTGAGGAAGGGTCCCGACCCGAAATGTCAGCTTTCCTGCTCCTCTGATGCTGCCTGGCCTGCTGTGTTCATCCAGCTCCACACTGTTATCTCTGGCTCCAGCATCAGCAGTTCCTACTATCTCTGAGTCATTCAAACTATCTGCTCTGTGCTTCTGTTCCAATCCTCACCATCTCAGCCACTACTTTATTCTTCTGTTCCTTTCTCCCACGTGTTTATCCACTTCCCCCTAAATACATCTACACCATTCAGCTCGACCATACCAAGTTCCACAATCTCATCATTTTGAGTAGAGGTTGCTCCTGACTTCCTGATTGGAATATTGGCGTGACAGCATTGCAAACTGAAAAGGATGGTTTGTGGTGTGTTGGCTCACTGTGCAGGAGCTCCACCCTGGCTGCTGAGGAAGGCAGTGAGCTGGGAAGGAGCACGATTTGGAGGAAAACTTAGCTGGGCTAATTAGAAAGCTTGCAGACAATACAAAAATTGGTGGGGTTGTGGATAGGGAGGAGGATTGTCAGAGGTCACCTCAGGATATAGATCAGTTGGAGGCCTTGGCAGAAGAATGGCAGAAGGAGGTTAATCCAGGCCAACGTGAGGTGATGCATTTTGGAAGGTCAAGTACAGGTGGAAATTATACAGTGAATGGCAGAACCCTCAGGAGTATTGATATACAGAGGGATCTGTGTGTATAGGTCCACAGATCACTGAAGGTGGCAGCACGGGTAGATAAGGCTAAAAAAGGCCTATGGCATGCTTGCCTTCATTGGAAGGCACATTGAGTATGAGGATAGGCAAGTTATGCTGCAGCTTTATAAAACTTTAGTTAGACCAGACTCGGAATATTGTGTACTGTTCTGGTCACCACACTACCAGAAGGATGTGCATGCTTTGGAGAGGGTACAGAAAAGGTTTACCAGGATGTTGCCTGGTATGGGGAATTTTAGCTATGAAGAAAGGTTGGATAGACTGGGTTTGTTTTCACTGGAATGCAGGAGGTTGAGGGGCGACCAGATAGAAGTTTATAAGATCGTGAATGGCATGGATAGAGTGGACAGTATGAAGCTTTTTCCCAGGGTGGGGGGGATCAATTACTAGGGGACACAGGTTCAAGGGGCTGGGTAGTGAGGTGTAGTTTAAAAGAGGCATGAGAGGCACTTTTTCCACACAAAGGGTGGTGGTGCGAGCAGACACAATAGCAGCAGTTAAGAAGCACCCGGATGAATACATGAATAGGAAGGAAATAGAGGGATAAGGATCCTGTAAGTGAAGACAGTTTTAGTATGGAAGGGCAAAATGAGTCGGTGCAGGCTTGGAGGGCTGAAGGGCCTGTTCCTGTGCTGTATTGTTCTTTGCTCCTCGATTCACTAGCCTTGGGTTTTCTCAGGCAATCTTTCTGAACCAGCTTTTTTTTTCTTTATGCTCACATCTTCCAAAGCCTTTCGAAACAAAGTCACCCTTTCAGTGCTTGTCTTACAGCTGTTAGTGCAAATGTTCATCAGACGCCCTTTTATTGGAAAAGCAGTGTTAGAGGGTGAGTGCTGAGGGCTGAGGGAGTGTCGCACTGTTGGACGGTCAGTGCTGAGGGCTGAGGGAGTGTCGCACTGTTGGACGGTCAGTGCTGAGCGCTGAGGGAGTGTCGCACTGTTGGACGGTCAGTGCTGAGGGCTGAGGGAGTGTCGCACTGTTGGATGGTCAGTGCTGAGGGCTGAGGGAGTGTCGCACTGTTGAATGGTCAGTGCTGAGGGCTGAGGGAGTGTCGCACTGTTGAACGGTCAGTGCTGAGGGCT
>JAHRHZ010000036.1:5033706-5063056 GCA_024137785.1 Ginglymostoma cirratum
TCGCATGGATCCACCAAGGAGCGCAGCAGCTAGTTTCTAACCTCGGGTTCAGTCTTCATTTCCTTAGAAACAAAGGTTTGGTTTCCTTTCTCGGTTTTCAGTTTTTCTGTCTCTGAAAATGACCTTGAATTCCAGTGCGTCACCTTTCTGGGGTGTAAGATTCTACCAGTCAGCTTCTCAGCACCATTAGGTGCCTGACTGGCTGTACTATTTGGCATTATTCAGAGAGAATGGTAAGAAACAAGGAACATCAACATATCTGTCACTCCCTAGGTATTTGGGAAATTCTGTACTTTGACCAGATTCTCTACTTTGCAGGAATCTACCACCAATCTCCCTATGGAAACCACATCATTTTACAGTGAATATTACAAATATGGCTATCGACAGAAGACCAGAGGCTGGGAACTTAGTGCCAAATAACTAATCTCCTGTCTTCCCAAAATCTGTTCATCTACAAGGCACAAGTCTGGAGTGTAATGGAATTCTCCCCACTTGCCTGGATGATTGCAGCTCCAACAACACTCAAGATACTTGACATCATCCAATTTGACAAAAAGCAGCCCATTTGACGGGTGCCACAAGCACTCCCTCCATCACTGATGATCAGGAGCAGCAGAATATACTATCTACAGGACTCACTGTAGAAATTTACCAACGTTCCTTAAACAGCACCTTCCAAACCCATGACCACTACAAACGATAGACTAGCCTGACTTGGAAACCTATCACTGTTCTTTCACCATGGCTGGGTCAAAATCCTGGAACTCCTTCCCTGTCAGCACTGAGTGTCCCTACTCCATGTGCACTACAGTGGTTCAAGAAGGATGCTCACTAACCACCACCTTCAGGGCAGTTAGGAATTGCAATAAGTTGCTGGCCCATATCCCACGAAAAAGAAAAAAAAAAAATCCAGATTCTTACCAATACTCAAAGACATGATCCAGCAAAGCAACAATGGGTGGTCCCTCTGCTGGAGAATGCTCATAAACCAACCCACAAGATCCATCCTCTCCGACAATGAACTGGAGATAGAAACCACAACATGGAGTAAGTTGTATCAATTATTCTAAGTTGGAGCAATGATAGAAGTTCTGCAATTAGCTTCAGTTATACAGGTTTGGTTGGGAGGTTGAAAGGGAGGGAGTGGGTTCGACAATGGTGGTTGTCTTCTCAAGCACTGTCCAGAGTCCTGGCCCACCCTCCCCACTCCTTTGCTGGGGTGGAGCGATGGGGTCTCAACTCTGCAGGATTGCCTCCATATCATTAAACAGCCTGCCATGGATTGAAAACCAGCCCCTCTTGGACGTGAGGGCAGTGACCGGTGCCTGTGCATTTTTACTTAATGTGAGGAACAGAAACTCTGATTCCTTCAGCTTTTTAAAGAAGACAAATGTGTTGGTTTTATTCGGACATTAAGACAGAAAGATCCACAGAAAGTGAGTGGTGGAGTTGGGGATGCAGGGTATCAATGCTTAGATTGAAACAGGATTGGGTTGGATGGAGGGGACTGGAGCAGGAAGACTAGGTGGAAGCTGCAATGTGGGTGGTTTATGAGGAGGAGGTGGTGCCTTGGGCTTCCAGCTAATATCTAATAGCCAGGTACAAGCATACCCAATACCTCATCTCTCTCGTTCTCTCCCCACTGAGGACTGGTGTTTCTAGAAGAGAAGTCAGGACTGCTGAGGAAACATTATATCACCTTTAAACTGGGAAAATAAAGGTTAAGAGCTGCCAAATATTTGCTAACAAATTCACATGCGCAGCAGAGTTAGTGATATTCTGCATTGCCAGCTGCATGCTCATTTACGTTTGGATATTCTCTCAGACACCTTGATACCAACAGACTACCTTAGATATACACAATCTCTCTCACGTGCACTAGAGATATGCACACATACTCTATACCTCATACGTGCGCGCGCACACGCACACACACTTTTTGATACAGGGTGTTCTGCTACAACACAATAGTTGCATTGCGTTATGGAAAATTGCACTATTTAAATAATGGGGCCTACGGAAAAAGTGAGGTTAGGGGTACAAAGGACACACAACAATTATATTTTCCAAAATCCTTCCTCATTTGTGTAGCTTCATTCTTATAGCTGCAGTTGTAATGACAGTTTATCAGACACTTGACGCTGCAAAGAGGCAATACGTTTATGGATCTGACCTTGTATTTGCAATGAAGTGACGGCTGGGCTTTAAATAGAGTTCTGCCACTGGAAATCCCAGCAATGGTCAGTACTGTATGATAGTGCGAGCATGATCCAAAAGGGGTGAGCAGTGCAAATATTGTGTGAGATAGAGCTCACAGTCAGCAACCCTCCATGAAACACCCATGAAATTGACACCGGCAATTTTTAGTAAAATTCCCTCCTCCGTTTAAATACTGATCTGACCTCACATTCCATCGGTACAGACTTCTAGATAGATTTTCAAATAAGTGAAGCAGAGGAATCTGACCTTTTTAATAGAATGCTGATGCATTTAATGTGCTCAGCATTAACTCTTCAAACTAAGACTTTACATATTTTCCTAATAAGACGGTTATTCTCTGTGTGATATTATATTTCAGATTTATGACATACAATCCATACTCAATGGAATCGTGTATTAGCCAACACAAGTTTGCATTTTACAAATACCGCTCCCCTATTTGTCAATCACTTTATAGCCAATTTGCGTTGCCAGAACACATGTTACAGGAGAACCCCGCTACATAAGCGACATCCCACAACACTGCAAAATCAAAACCATACAGACTTGTTGCCAAAGATACAAAGCTGTAAATTCTGGTTGGATATGTTTGGGTTGGGTTGGTCACTGCCTTTTCCCCCCGCAACACCCTCCGACACTCGCTCACCTGCAGGGTTTTGTCGAACCACCTGTTTCCACTGTTCCACCGACTGCCACCACCATGCAGCATCTGTGCTGCCACGTGGCTCATGTACAGATCATCTGACACCTTTGGCACTGGGGCATCCAGGCAGACTGTGAAGATACTTTTCTGGATGCATTTCACAGACTCTTTGTTAACCTTATCTGCAGAATTTTTTTTTGAAGGAGGTGTTGGGCAAGAGAAACAAGGATAGTCTCAAAATTTCTGCATTTTTATTAACTTCGCTGCAACAAATATTTACCTACAATGTATTCAATGGCCGTAAGGTATGACAGTAAATTATCATGCTGTAATGATGAGGCCGTTTTACTACAGGGATAAAACCATACTACACCATCATGCCTTAGGATATTAACTGAGGGATAAATATTGCTAGAACACCCCCTACTATTTTCCCCAACAACAGTTTCCACATGTCTCAGAGCAGGAACATGGGACCTGTTTAATGGCTCTGCTGAATGGCAGTATGTCTCACAGCGCGGCGCTCCCTCAGCGCTGACCCTCCGACAGCGCGGCACTTCCTTTTTACTCGATTGTAAGTGCCAGCCTAGATCACATTAAATGGGGTCCAAACCAAGATGGTGGTGTTTCTGACTCACACTTCAACATGCTCAGACTTGGTAAAATGCCACTCCAGATAAGGTGCTGGAGAGCTGGTGCCTATGGAGTGGACTCGGATATCGGAGGAGTTAGTTGGGCAAATAGAGTCACACAGGATAAAATGCAACATCAGCATTCTGGGGATGATTGTAAACAATTAATCTCACTTTCTATCAGGAGTTACCTTAAACCCATTAGAGACGATCGCTTAGGAATTGTTACAATTCTATGTGAAGGTTATTGCAGGCTCCCTCCAACTCTGTCACTCACTCTCAGGGGTTTGACTGACTCAGACTGGTATGACAGGATTGAATGATTCTTCCCCTCGCGTGCAAGCTGTTTTCAGGAGACCAACCTTTAATAAGATTGTTATAAGCATTGGCCCAGCTATTCCGATGGCCAGTGGTCAGGATCCCGATTGGCTCCTTGTTGGTTTGCAGCGATGAGTGCCAGATCTTCTCCAGCTGCATGTAAATCTGATCGACAGTCAGGGGGCTCCCGTCACTGTTATACACAAACAGCTCAAAGAACTGCAAAACACAGACAGGAATCGTTCACTCAGCTATGCAACTGAAGGGATGATCCAAGAGTCAATCTGAGGCAAAGCTAACGATCAGCCAACCTCCTCGATGCCGATTACTATGGAACTGCCTGTTTGAAAGCATCTACGCTGTAGCAGGGCAAAGTCTTTGTTTTGGTGCCCACTCCCATTGAATGGACTGCCAGCTCCCTTCACCACTTGCCTTCTCAGCTTAGTGAGGGGATGGCCTATTGTGAAAGATACTGGAAAGCAATTGTCCATTGAGCTGCCCAACCACATCCTGGAGCATCTTAATTAGCAGGTCTGGATAGGAAAGATGTTCGGATGTAGTTAATGAGCAATCTGAGAAATGATAGCCAGTGTAGAGTGGCTGGGTGGGGAGGTGGGGGGAGGAGATGTTCAGGTTTGGAACCGTAGTTCCCAAAGACAGAGATGAGATACAGCTTTCTCCATAGGGGTTCGAGTTTGTGGAATTCTCTTCCCTGGAGAACAACGGAGACTGAATTATTGAATTCAAGACTGCTGTAGATAAATGTTTGATAGACAAGGGAGTCACGAGTTGTGGGAAACAGAGGAAAGTGGAGTTGAGAACAGAATCAGATCAGCCATGATCTTACTGAAGGCAGCCTCCCGATCCTCTCATTCACGGGGTGGAGTTCCTCACCTCATGTCTGCGTTACTATAGATTTGGCGAAGAGAGATCAATCATTGTGACGGGGCAATATTGTTGGATCAAGGGACAACCAGGAAGGGAGGGAAATGAGTTAGACCTTGGTCGCTTTTCATGCAGTAATTCCTCGGTTCCTTCAAAACAGGGGAGGAGCAGAGATAAAGAAACACCAAAAAGACAGCAGCTTTGAGAACACTGGGAAGAAACCCACCTGGAAGTTGTGCACCACGGTTATGTGTGTTGGCTTTTTAGTCTGACTGTAGTTGACAACAGAATCACTTTTGGAGCCTGGGATACGACAGGATGACAGGATCTGGTAATACTGGTTCATACAGAGTGGGTTCCCTCCCAGAGTCTCCACAGGAAGGGTCTCACTGTGGAGAACAACAGAAAGGAGATCATCTAATGAGTATTTTACATAGTACAGAGGGGCAAAAGTGAGCTCATCTTAATCAGAATTCTTAACCTTATGTTCAAGGTTGCTGTCTGGCCTTGCCTCTCCCACTCCCAAAGTCCCTGTCCCTGTTACCTCCCAAGTGCAACAATTCTCTGAGATGTCTGCAGCCCTCCAACTCAGGCCTGCTCAGAATGCCCATTTACACTGGCCTTCTGGGTCCCAAAACTCTGCAAAACCCCCTCAGCCTCGCTTTCCTCCTTTAAGACATGAAAGGAAACCTCCATTTCTCTGACCAAGCTTTTGGTCACTGCTGTTAGTATTTTAAATTATTGCTCGCCAGTACAGAACTGAAAAATTGCTGAAAGAAGGCAAGAAGATCAAGCTTTGCTATTGTACTCATCAGAACGAAGATGTTCGTATGTTTCTTTCATCTGATTCCTGATGAGAGCAAAATGAAAAGTTTCAACTTCTTCTTTCCTTTGAGCCATGCTGAAAACCAAATTGGAGCTCACATGGCTCTGTTAAATTTAGCTTGTTAATTGTACCTTGGGATGTTTAACTACATTAAAAGTGCTGAATAAATGCAAGCTGTTGACATTTTAAAGGCACTTGGAGGCAATATTTTGTACAGATGGCAGCAGTGATCCTGCAGCAAATTGTCCAGTACAATGAGGGAGCTAAATCTGTATGTGCAATCCCTCATCTAGAACACATCACTGACTTCTAAATTATTATTCACGGGCCACATTTATTGCCCATTCGGCAGGTGGTGGTGGTGAGCTGTGTTTGTCAATTGTTGCAGTCCTTGGGACACCCACTGTGCTGTTAGGGAGGGTATTCCAGGATTTGGACACAGTGATACTGAAGGAATGGTGATATATTTCTGTGTGTGTGGCTGAGAGGGCAAGTTGCATGTGGTGGTGGTGTTCTCATGTATTTGCTGTCCTTCACCTTCTAAGTGGTAGAGGTTTCAGGTTTGGAAGGTGCTATTGAAGGAGTTTTAAATGAGTTGCTGTAAACAGTGTTGCTAATTTCACATCCCCATTAATTGTATAATTTATATTACACACCATCTTGCTTCACATGAATTATTCCTATTTATTTATTTGTCATCCTGATTGAGATTGAGATTTCACACTCACTTATCAATCATGGTCTTAAAATCCAGAACACCAGAGATCAGCTTGGCTGCAAATCTAGAAAAGAGCAGAGACACAGATCTGCATTAAACACTGGCGAACACAGGGAGAAATCGCTGCTTTTCATTGTCTACGGCCATGTTACTCATTCATTTAAGAAGAGCTACACTCCTAAACAAAAGCAAGGAAAGAAAGAACTATTTAGAACCTTTCACCATCTTAGACATCCCAATGGGCTTCACAGTCAATGAAGAATTTTCAATGTGCAGTTACCGTTCTAAGATAGGACATAATGCAGTAAATGCATGACACGCTCCCAGTAGGAGCAATGTGTTTGCTGTATCATTGATGTTAGTTGAGGGATACAGATTGACACAGGGCAGAATTCCTGTTCTTCTTTCAAACAGTGGTCGTGGGATCCTACACTCCCTCCCGTTTTTTCTGCTGCTACTTGCCCCCATCAGATCAGCACTTGGCAGTGACTTCTGGAATTGCAAGTCGGGAGATCCAATGCACAGATGCTTTGAGCTGTTGTGTGGTCACACAGCTAAGAGGCAAAACTGGTGGGATCACATAGATACTAGGGGGGGGCAAGGAGGAGAAGCTTGGTTCAATGTCTGATCAGAAAGATGGCACCTCCAACAAAGTACGGCAAAGAGAATGCCAGCCTGGATTATAGGCTCTCAAATCTCTGGAATAACTTACATTCTTCTGACTCAATGATAAATGCACCACCCACTGAAGCAGAGAGAGGGGGAGGGCTGTGGTCATGTTGGTAAGGAGCTGAGTGGGAAAGGTGTAAGAACAGGAGATGGGGCTCAGAAGAGCTGAACTCTGAGCTGATGTGTTGGCAACAGAAAGAAACAAATTCCCGGAGATGTTGGGACAACTTTTGACCTAGAAGCAGTAATGGCAAGGAAAATTTAATTAAAACATCTGGCGAGTCTGCAGTTTTGATTAAAACATTTGTAAAGTATTTAAGTTTGCATCGATTGTAATCTATTTGGATAAGAAGAAATATTGTTCATGTGATCTAGTGACCTTTGACCTGCAAGAAATGCAACAGGAAGGAAGTGAAGGCATGAACACTCTACAGCCAACAGACAAAGAAGAACTCTTAGCACAATCTGGATTATTCAATAAATGATTCATGGTCTGCTAAGAGTTACTCTGGAAACAATTTAAAACCATCAGCCCAACCCAAAGAGCCATGCAGTTGCACATTCGGAGCTATGTAAATAGTCAGAATCCTGTTTCACGTAGGCAAAAGGAATTTGTACATACGTTGCACAATTTTCAATAAAAAGGGGTCACAGAGACAGTGAAACTCTGCTGCAAAACCCTGACTAATCAGAATCTACATTCCTGGTCTGGGGATGATGATGGACTGTTCCTGCTGTATGTCTATACCACGATGGTCCAACACAACAACACCCTCTTCCCGTTCTATAGAAAATGGTATCTCTTGTGTCCACATTCTGATGGGTGCAAAGTGAAAACCTTCAACTTCTAGTCTCCTTTTAGCAATGGTTAGACATGTAAAAGAATTGAGACTTTGTATCAGAGGCCAAATCGTGAGTTGGGTAGTGCTGGTTGATTTCTGTTTAAAGTCAGGGCATGTATGTGTTACTGGCTGGGCAGCAGTTATTCTCATCCCTAGTTGCCCTCAAAAGGTAAGCTGCCTTCTTGAACCGCTGCAGTCCACGTGCTGTTGGTAGTCCAACATGCTGTTAGGGAGGGAATTCCAGGATTTTGACCCAGCGACAGTGAAGTAACAAGGATATATCTTCCCAAGTCAGGGTGGTGAATGAATTGGAGGGGAACTTGCAGGGGGTGGTGTTCCCATATATCTGCTGCCCTTGTCCTTCTAGATGGAAGTGGTTGTGGATTAGGAAGGCACTGTCTCAGAAACAAAAACAGAAGTTGCTGGAAAAGCTCAGTAGGTCTGGCAGCATCTGTGAAGAAAAAAATCAGAGTTAACATTTCGGGACTGGTGACCCTTCCTTGGACCTGCTGAGCTTTTCCAACAATTTCTGAGACAATGCCTTCCGAACCCATGACCACTTCCATCTAGAAGGACAAGGGCAGCAGATATATGGAAACACCACCCCCTGCAAGTCCCCCTCCGAGTCATTCACCATCCTGACTTGGAAATACATCACTGCTCCTTCACGGTCACTGGGTCAAAATCCTATCTCAGAAACCTTGTTGAATCTCCGCACTGCATCTTGTCGATGATGCACACTGCTGTTCCTGAGTGGCAGTGGTGATGTTTAAGGATACAATGTCAATCAAGCAAGCTGTCGCATCCTGGATGGTGTGAAGCTTCTTGAGTGTTGTTGGGGCTGCACCGATCCAGGCAGGTGGGGAGTATTCCATCACACTCCTGAGTTGTGCGTTGTAGATGGTGGACAGGCTTTGAGGAGTCAGGAGGTGAGTTATTCACTGCAGTATTCCAAGCTTCTGACCTGCTCTTGTAGCCAGTGTTTACGTGGAGAACCTAGTTTAGACTCTGGTCAGTGGAAACCCCCAAGACGTCGATAGTGGGGGAAAATCAGTGACTGAATTATTGAAAAGGAACTTGGAAAATTAGGACATCAGGATGTGAACCAAGTGAGAGAGAGTTTGAAGATGTGTGGCTTGTTGGGGTTAACTGTATCCAGGGGTCTCAGATGGGAATTAAGTTGCTGATTAACGTGATTCGAGGGCTGGCTTGATGTAGTAGGGAAATGAGATATCCTACATTCTAAAGGACATAGAAAACCTTAAAACAGCATGAGCTGTGCACCCAAAGTGCTGAATGTGATATAGGTGCTCCTGGTGTTTAAAGGTTGTTATTTTGTTGTACTAATGATTTAAAAAATGTAATCTACTATTTTATTTAAAGTATTACTTGCCATTTTACAAGTAATTTATTTTGGTTCTAATAAAAGTAAAAACAAAGTAAAAGTTAAAAACAGGGAAATTCTGTGGGTAATTTCTTCTTTTATTGATTTCTTAATGGGGGGGGGGGGAAGGAGTTATCATTCCATAATCTGATTATTTTCATATGGTTTATCCATTGGGAATTAACAATGACTTCAATGAGTTCCACTCAAACAGCCTCAAGTATTTTCTTTCCAATTTTTCTCTTCTGAATGCTTTATCCTTCATCTTTACTTTTTTTGAAAGAAAAACTTCATCTCTGAAGTGCTCTTGCACTTGTTCTATCAGAGCGGCTTTAGTGGTGTCCCGGAGATCACTTCATTCATTCTGGTTACTACAGGAGAATCCTGGACGCCTGGCAACTTGAGAAAAGGGAACAGTGGTGCATGTCAGAGCTGAGGCGGTGCTTGGGGATGCTGACAGTATCTCTGTAGTAATAAAGCCATCACATGCAAGTCACTGACAAAGGAGAAGGTAACACGGTTGGAGACAGAGTAACAGCAATCTGATCATCAGGGAGGACACATGGGATTGTCTTCGCCCGAGAACAGCAGGGAAACTTAACCCATTCAGAGAAAAATACAGCGATACATAGTGAAGGGTGAAAGAGTGAGAGAACTAGCTCCAAATAACACCAGGTTGAACACAAGCTGGTATCAAAAGCGGCTGTCTGGCATTGTTCACATTTCTGAGGTAAAGTTTACCCAGTACAAAGGTTGGGGTGGAAACTGAGCCACAGGAGGAGTGGAACAGATTACTAAACCACAGCAAGATAAGGACACAGAATGAGAAATTCCATACAAGGGGATAGAAAGAAACAGGAATAAGATAAAAGTAGGATTACAATAAAGTGTGGCTAGAGAGACAGCGTAACGTGCAGACAGAACCCATGATGTGGACGTGCTGGTGTTGGACTGGGGTGGATAAAGTCGGAAATCACACGACACCAGGTCTAGTAGGTTTATTTGAAAAACACAAGTTTTCAGAGCACTGCTCCTTCATCAGTATGACAGAAGCACACAGACAGAGAGTTTATACGCAGAGGGATCAAAGGACAGGGAGATCCAAGGATCATACAAATGGTGTGAGTGGAGTGTCAAATAACAAATCTCTGAAGGTGACCAAGAGTGTCAGATGGTGTGAGTAAAATGTCAACAGCTGAATAAACAAGTGAAGGGATGACCTATAATCCGATCAAATGAGGTAGGGAGACAATTACAAAAAATTAAAAATAAGGTGGTGCTGGAGACAAACCAGTGGCTGGAAAAACATGATAGGTATAAGAGTCACATGCCATATGAGATAGACAACATTGGCCAAATCACATCAACATCTGCTGTGCACATGGTGGGTGGTGTTCCCACGTGTGATGGTAGTATCCATAACAAATGATCAGACATGTCTTGCAGAGGTTGCCACGGCAGGGTTGTGTGGTCGATGTTGTCCTGAAGGCTGGGTAGTGTGCTGCAAATGATGGTCTGTTTAAGGTTTAGCGCTTGTTTGAAGGCAAGAAGTAGAGGCGTAGGGATGATCTCAGCAAGATGTTCATCATCATCGATGACAATGTTGAAGGCTGCAAAGAACATGGCAACCTCTGCAAGACATGTCTGATCATTTGTTATGGATACTACCATCACACGTGGGAACACCACCCACCATGTGCACAGCAGATGTTGATGTGATTTGACCAATGTTGTCTATCTCAAATGCTGCTGGCAAGGACGTCCTGAGGCATGGTATATTAGGAAAACTACGGCAATGGATGAATGGACACTGCGTAACGTGAATGTTCCCTTCCAGTCGGGGAACATTTCCGCCTCCAATCTTCAGGTAAGCGTCCTCCAAGGTGGCCTTCAAGATTCACAACAATGCAGAATCACCAAGCAGAAACTGATAGCCAAGTTCTGTACCCGTGAAGACAGCCTCAGCCGCAATCTTGGGTTCCTGTTGAGATATATGTAACCCCACCGCACTGTTCTGTATCTGTAAAATCTTCCTTACTGTCCTGCTGACACCCCCACCTTGATTAAATTATGATCTCTCTATCTTAATTAGTTTGTACAGTTTTTTGAATTACTTATTACTTTGGTTAGACCCTCAGCAATGTGACTGTTGTACCTATCATGTTATTCCAGCCACTGGTTTATCTTCAGCACCACCTTATTTTTAATTTTTTGTAATTGTCTCCCTACCTCATTTGATTGGATTATAGGTCATTCCTTCACTTGTTATTCAGCTGTTGACGCTTTACTCACACCATCTGACACTCTTGGTCACCTACAGAGATTTATTATTCAATACTCCAGGCACATCATTTGTATGATCTTTTGATCTCTCTGCCTATAAATTCTGTGTCTGTGTGCTGTTCTCTCTCACTTCACCTGACCAAGGTGCTATGCTCCAAAAGCTTGTGATTTCAAATAAACTTGTTGGATTATAACCTGGTGTCATGTGACTTCTGACTTTGAAGACAGAGCAACAGCAGAGACAGTTGGTATAGAAGAGACTGCACAGTATGTGAAGCTCCCTAAAACCTACCCCTTCGCCCAGAGGTTTGGCTATTGCTCTCATATGGTGCCAAATGTTGAATTATTGGGACTTTTTACTATGGCAAAGCAGCTATATGAAGCAAGCTGTTATTGTTCCTGAACAAAAACCAGAAGCTTTGGTATATTCTTCCTCCCAGTCCAGTGTGGAGGATGGAGGATAACTGTAGATCTCTGGGTGAAATCCATGTCCTCAGCACTGGCAAGATGCCGGGCAGGGTTTGAATGGAGCGCTGTTCTGAAATGCACGGTTGAATTCTGATACAGTAATCACTTTATCAATGAGCTCCAGTGAACATATGAACGTGAAACACAAAGAGCTTATATGAATTAGAATTCAAGCTTGGAAAATCCCAGCTGCTGAAGACAGGATGGACAGAAGTAGAGGTGACATCGGAGCTAGTCTGATATGTCTCAACCCCTCCTTCACTATTTCTGCTGGTGGAAAGGTTAGTTCCCAGAGGACATAGATTTATGATAAACAGTACAAGAATCAGAGTCAGCAGGAGAAGAAAACCGTTACACAGTGAGTTGTGGTGATATAGAACATGCCTGAAAGGGCAGTGGAAGCTGATTCAATAGGAACGTTCCAAAAGGAATTGGTTAAATACTTTAAGAAAACGGCTTTCAGGACTCTGAGGAAAGAGCAGAGGAGTGGGACTAATTGGATAGCTCTTTCAGAGAGCCAGCATATGCTTGATGGGTTGAATAGCATCTTTTGAGCTGTGTTAATCAACAGACTCTTTCCAGCAGAGAATGTGAAGAACATTGAGGTCTGGAGCTTTTTTTTTTCCATTAGCACCAGCCCTGGCTAATTTAAGATGAATTTAGTACTGCTTGACCATTACCTGAGCTGCCCCTGACGGTCATAGTAATCCTGCTTCGGTAACAGTACACCAGGACTGGAATGGATTACCACGGGAAGCCTGTATTCCAGATAGGCCGTCCTTAACCACCAGTCACAGAGCTGCACAGGACAGACAAGAGATAAGGTGAGCTTTGAGAAACGATTATCACATGAGAATCCAGGCAGGAAATACAGATTAGCTAGACCAGCCTGTGGACAGTTGCTGCTGAGCACTACCTGATGCACACATACAAGCTCTGCAGTAGAAGGTGATCAAGGGAAGAGGTTCATGGCAAAGTTGGGTTCCAACTCCAGCCTTCGGTGGTCACGTTCTCAAAAAATGAATCCAGGGAGACACAGCCTCGGCATGCAAACACACTATTACAAACCCTGGACCAGTTTTTAGGACATCCAAAGTTTCCCTGCTCCAGCCATTGTTCATTAACCTCTTTTACCCATGAACCCCATTACTCAGACATCTTATCATTTGAAAATAACACCAGAGCTTTCACAGGAAATCTTTGGGGATTTGGGCTCTATAGGTGGGGGTGGGGGGAGAAGAAATGACAAAAGTGTGAACGGCATATGAACGTACAAATTAGGAGCTAATGTAGGCCTCTTGAGTAATGTGCATTTGGAAAATTAAAAGCCGATTTTAAAAAAAGTGTGTGTGTGTGAAAGGTTAGCTCCACATCTACCCTTTATTGCATGGCTTTCTGAGGGGAAAAAAATAAATGACTCTATCCCATGTCGTCTTGTGGACTGATGCACTGGGAGTGCACAATCTACCACGAAAGGTAGACAGGGGTGGCACGGTGGCTCAGTGGTTAGCACTGCTGCCTCACAGCGCCAGGGTTGGAGCACCCAACCCAACCCGGAGCACCCGGGTTCGATTCCACCCTCGGGCGACTGTCTGTGTGGAGTTTGCACATTCTCCCAGTGTCAGCGTGGGTTTCCCCCGGGTGCTCCGGTTTCCTCCCACAGTCCAAAGATGTGCAGTTTAGGTGGACTGGCTATGTTAAATTGCCCGTAGTGTTTAGGGATGTGTAGATTAGGGGGTTGGGTCTGGGTGGGATGTTCTGAGAGTCGGTGTGGACTTGTTGGGCTGAAGGGCCTGTTTCCACACTGTAGGAATTCTATATAGAATAAGAACAAGCAGGATGTGTAATTGCATCCACACGATGCCAGAGAACATGAGGCCATATTCCAATGCTGCTTTGGAGCTTGGATTAGGTGGCTGGCACATTCAGCACAGCACAATCACACATTGACAGAGCATTTGTTTTTGAAAATTCATTCATGGGATGTGGACCTCACTGGCTAAGCTAGTATCCATTGCCCATGCCACCACCTGCCATGGTAGGATTTGAAGCCAGGTCCCCAGACGACCAGTCCAGTGACAAAACCAATGGGCCACTGAGTAGTGATTTTCTCTTGTAGTCTTCAGACTGCTGCATCAAACACTGATCTCTGAAGCCTGTCTCACAACTCACCTTTCTTTAAAAAGTCCATCCCATAATAAGCACCTCCTTAGTTGAATATTCTTGAGGAATGTGTGCTTGTTACTGCCTCCCCAACACAGTCACCTCCTTCACTAAAGCAGTGTTGTGGTCCCCCCAGCCCACCCCACTCCGCCCCGCCTCTCGCACACACTACTGACGCCCATTTGAATGGTTTACAGCTGTAAACGGCAACAATGAGATCAGGAACTGATCCCACCGACAACGTTCAATGAGCAGAACCACTGCCACAGCCAATTTGGGTAAGGCATTTCTTCCAATGTGACCATGAAGTCATAATGCAGAGTAGAAGAAGGTTTCAGAACTGTGGGCAAATCTGTGGCCAGTGGAGCTGGGGGCTAATTTTAATATTTTCTAAGAGCCAGCACAGGTAGAATGGGCCAAACAGCCTCCTTTTCTGCTGTATGTGTACAGCGTGGTTAGCTTTACATCACTGCATATATTCAGCTATACTCAACTGGCTTTAAAAGAAAATCATTCATGGGATCTGGGCATTGCTGACTGGGCTAGCATCTACTGCCAAACACTTACTGCCCTTGAGAACGCGACGGCGAGCTGCTTTCTTGAATTGCTGAGATGTTTGTCTCAAATCTTGTGAGCAACAGCTTACTCTGTCCCCACCATTTGGGCACACTTGTCAGTCAGTCTAAAAAAGAACAGCAGCTCAGAAACCAGAATCATACCCAGTTTTCAGTTTTCCTTGCTCGTCTTTCCAAGCTTGCTTGAAGCCTCTCGCCTACTCCACCCTTTTGACCAAATTCTTTCACAATCTGTTTCGTATTTTCTAACTCCTCTTGGCTGACAATGGGCTCCAAGGCCAGCAGGTAGCGTTCGAGAGTCTGTTGGAGAGGAGGAACTGGCAGCCGAGGCAAGGATTTCTGATGGGCAAGATACCGTCCAGGTAGCTTTGTGGGAGCTACGGGCCTCACCAAACAGCCAGACTTCAATGAGGTGAACCGGAGCTAAATATAATAAAAAGAATTGTTTATGAATTGGTAGCAAATTAACAACAACTTGCATGAGCCTTTCAGGCAGTAAAGTATCTCAAGGCTCTTCACAGAAGTGTCAACAATATAATTTAACATCAATGTACAGAGGGACATTAAGACAGGTCAATGATTTAGCTTTTGAATATTGCCTTAAAAGAGGAGGGAGAGGATGAGATTTAGTGAGGGAATTCCAGAGCTGAAGGCCTGGCTGCCAATGGTAGAGTGATTAAAATTAGCACCTAAGGGGCCAGAATTGGGCAAGCATAAAGATTATAGAGTTGTAGACCTTGGCTAACAGAGTCATAATGGAACAGGATGTGTCCGTAACTCAGCTTCAGTGTAAGATCCTCAAAGAACCTTCAGCCCAGAATCCTCTTTACAAAATACACTTGGCAGGATTTGTGTTCTTTTTATTTGGATTTCTGCAATTTAGCTCTTTGTTATTGGCAATAGCCATTGCACAGTGCACTGACTGGCTCCCATCATTGAACCATAAAGGTCGAGTCAGCAAGATGTCCGGTTTCATTTTATTGTACATTTCAGTAAATATTGTACCTCATAACCAGCATGGTAACACATAATAAACACCCATGAGAGAGCAGAAAACAGGAAAGATAAAATAAAGAATTAAAGATTCTTAAAGAATTAAACCTACTAAAACCTTGCCTTTTACAAGGAAACCTCTTAACTGATGGTATTGCTATCCTCTTCCACTAGGTTATATCCCTTACACATTATTCAGGGGAAGTGGAAACGTAGTGCTAATGTACCAGTAATCCAGACTTCCAGGTCAATTTTCTTGGGACATGGATTTGAATCCCAAAATGATGGAATAAAAAGCTAGCCTAATTACGACCAAGTTAATCACCATCGATTGTTGTAAACACACATCTGACTCATTAATGTCCTTTAAGACAAGGAGATCTGCTGCCCTTACCTGGTCTGGCCTATATGTGACTCCAAACTCATAGCAAATTTGGTTGACTCTCAACTGTCGGCAACTGTTGAATGGCTAGGCCAGCAATTGTTGCCCAATGATGCTCACATTCCATGAACAAATTTTAAAAAAATTGTATACAATGAATCCTCTGCTGCAAAGTGAGGGCTGCACGTACATTCTGATTTTACATTGAAAGGTTGCAGTCAATGAGAAGCTCCTATCATGGACATTCTAGAACGGGAATGTACCTTATGGATTGTAAAACTGTTATTTCAAGCACCTTCCAGATAAACAGGAAGGGTGACTTGCATGTGGTTTGCTGACCTCCTCAGAGATACTGATGTGCTGGTGAGGGTGTGGTGAAGGGGCAGAAATTGTTTTTAGCTCATTCAAAGAGTCCACAGTCACAAGGGACTAAATGAAGGAAAGCCAAGTTGACCTTAAGCCACCGCCACTGAACTCTCACCAGGATTCAGCCTTGACAGCAAAGCAGACATTGCTGAGTACTCTGTGATGGGCACCATTACAAGGAATGAAAATCGGGGTGACTTGAGTCAGCAATTAAACATAAATTGCCTCATTTCTTCCCCCACCCAGACTCTCCATATGGCTATTCTTCACTTGAATCCAGACATTGATTGTTGTTAAGTTATTCAACCGTCCTGGTATCACAGCCAAATCCAAATCTTCTTTGCCATCATCTTGCAGACCTGCACATCTACTATTTAGAAAGACAAGGGCAACAGAAACATGGGAACACCATGATCTGCAAGTTCCCCCTCCAAATCCCACACCATCCACATTTGGAAATATTTTGCCACTCCTTCACTGTTGCTGGGTCAAGCTCTTGGAACTCCCTTCCATATCGGTGGGTGTCCCTACACCACATGGGCTGAAAGTCAAGGTGCCAGCTCGCCATCACCTTTTCGAAGGCAACTAAGGATGTGCCCCCATCCCAAGAACAAATAAATAAAAAAGATCCACACAATTATTATCCAACAAAGGTCACCGGACAGTGATTGGGAGTGGATTCCTTGCGTGAGCACAGGACACTAGCACTGCACAAGAACCTTAGTTCCTCAGGACGCCGTTCCTTGGCCCAACCATCTTCAGCTGCTTCAATGACTTTCTGACCATGAGGTCAGAAGCGGGAATATTCACTGACTATACAATGTTCAGGAGCATTCACGACTTCTCAAATACTGAAGCAGTTGGTGTTAAAACGTAGTAAGACGTGGACAACATCCAGACTTGAGTTTATTCATGGCAAGTAACATTCATACCACACAAGTACCAGATAATGACCACATCCAATAAGACAGAATCTAACCATTATTCCTTGACATTAAATGGCATTATCATCACTGAATTTCCCACTATTAGCTTCTTCGAGGGTTACCATCGACCAGAAACTGAGTTGGACTAGCCAATATAAATAACAAAGTCAGAAATTGCCAGAGAAACTCAGCAGATTTGGCAGCATCTGTGGACAAAGGTTCTGAAGATGGGTCACAGGACTTGTAACATTATCTCTGCACAGATGCTGCAGATCTGCTAAGTTTCTCCAACAATTTTTGATTTTGTTTCAGATTTCCAGCATCTGCAGTTCTTTGTTTTATTTTAACCATTTAAATACTGTTGTTACAAGAGCAGGTCAGATTAGGAATTCTGAGGCGAGCAACTCACTTATCAAGTCCTCAAAAAATGACCACCATTTACAAATCTTAATTCAGGAGTGTGATCAAATACTCCCCACTTGCCTGCATGGATGTTCCAATAATACTCAAGAAACTTGACAAATTTCAGGACAATGCAAATGATATACGTTCAGCTCCCCGTCTGATACCTTCAGTATTCATTCCCTCCACCATGGAGGCACGGTAGCAGCAGTGTGTACCATCTACAAGTTGCACTGCAGAAACTCAGCAATGCTCTTTTGACAGCACCCTTGAAACCCATGACCAACAATACTGGGAAGGTCAAGGGCAACAGATACAGGGGAACATCACCTTCAAGTTCCCCTCCAAGTCATTCACCATCCTGACCTAGAATCATAGAGACGTACAGCACAGAAACAGACCCTTCGTTCCAACTTGTCCATGCTGACCAGATATCCTAAGTTAATTTAGTCCCATTTGCTGCTGTTCCTTCTTTGTTACAGCGTCAAAATCTTGGAACTCCCTTCCTAACAGCACATTGTAGTCCTTGGGATAAGCAGTGGTTCAAGACGACAGCTCCACACCATCTTCTCAAGGTCAGTTATGAATGAGCCGTAAGTAGTGGCCTAGCCACATCACGAGCATCAATAAAGAAAAACTCACCCCACCTCCAAAATCTGAGGTCAGCTGACTGTGTAGGGATAGAGGTCAATTCTGTGGGATCCTTCCTGACGTTTACAGTTCTGTTTCAATGTGGGCAGAGTACTTTCTTACCTGTTCTTGCCTAACACTGCAGTAATGTCAGAACACAGAACTTGGCTTAGCTACCCCTGGCCGCTTGGATAGCAGATCAGAGTGGTTAGAGCTTTAAAGCAGACGCAATGTTAGAGAAAAAGGAGTGTTAGTTTTGTGTTAGTGGAAGGAGCTGACTGCTGCTTTGCTCAATAAATTTTGATTTGTAATAATTCATACTGTACCTTCGGGAAATCCTTTTTTCTATCCATCGTGGAAACATAAACATAAAAGCCAAAAGCACTGCCCCTCCTTTAATCCTGCCCTGCTTGTTTACCACTCCAGAGCAGTTAATTTGGGGTTGAAATGATACACACATGTAATGAGGGCTGTGTTTTAACAGCCTTCTCCTCCCTCGTTCTAAATCTGTCAAAAACAAAAAGTAAATAAAATAAAAGAAAAAAGGCCAGATATTTCACTGCCAATATCAATACAGTCTGGATTTTCAGAAGAAACTGCTGAAGATTCCCATGCCCAGGCCACTTCTTCAAAGCCGTCTTTGCAGATTCCAAAACGTCAAGATATGCAGGAATCGAACAACCTTCAGCAGCCACACGTGTCATTGTGGCTGTGCTGCCTGGGAACATGGGCTGAGAATGTTAGTGAGAAATTCCTGGATTTGTACCCTCCACCAGACGAATGGCAGCATGGCTGCAACAATGTTAGATGATGTGGAGAAGACTAGTTCTGACAAAAGGAGACGTCGACTTGCCCATGCTCTCAACAGGCACGGACCGACTTGCTGAATATTTTTAAGCATTGTATGTTATAAAAACATAAAACGATCAAGCCAGTTTCCTATTCCTGATTACAAGTGATATGGTTGGCAAAGGATTGGTTTTGACTGTGATGCCCTAATTGTTGGATCCCTGACTCTCTCCCCACTACACCACAATGATGTGTCTCATGTTGTTCAGGATGAGACCTGGAGGTGACCGATATCTGTGGAGCAGGGCCTTGATCTACATCAACTCCAATAATACAGGAAGCTGCTAAACACATGTGTTTCTGTTTTCTCAACTGACACATTTCATTCAGAATTACATAACATTAAATTCAAAATTGCACAAAATACAATACAGCTTAATAAATATATATATATTTCTTTCAGTAAGACGCTCACTACACACACAATTACAGACTATATTAACACTTTTATAGACAACATACAGCTCAAGGGTTTTACGGTGTTTCCAACCCCTTGGTTTGCAAGGGTAGGAAGACCTTTAGGCACTGTCCTTTCCCCAGTAAATCTGGTGGCAGCTGCCCCAACCTTTAGAGTGCTCCACTTCTTCCTGAACTTTGGAATCCGCCAGTCTGCAACAGCTCAGAGGACTGCTCTCTGCACTGGAAGTGCCAACAAGTCTCAGTCAGAACAAAAGATCATCATTCACTGAGTTTACAGCCCTCAGTGCATCCCTGGGAAAAGCCCAAATAGCACAGTCCTGCATCACAGAGCAGTTTGAGATGAGCCCTCACAGAAATCATCCAGACCTCCTTTGCAAAGACGCACTGTATAAGGAGTTGAGTCACTGTGTCTTCCCTGCCGGAGCCACCTACAGGACAGTAAATGGAGTGGGGTGAAATCTCAGGGTAGAGCGATAATCTGACAAGGAGGGGCCTTCTTGCACCTGAAGGAGTGTTAGCCTGCCCTCTCTTCATGGAAGCTGCCTGGCCCGCTGTGATTTCCAACACTTTTTTTGGTTTTCAGTAAAAACTCCAGCATCTGCTTTAGTTAGCTCCTACGTTGATGTCTGTTTGAAAGTTACATATAAACTTATGATCTACGAGCAGGATTTTGTTATCAGTCCCTTGAGCCTGGTCTGTCACTCAGTAATAACATAACAGATCTGATTATTCCATGTTCCTGCCTACCTGTAATAACTTTTCACACTAGATTTCACAACCTACCTCTGCCCTAAAAATATTCAAAGACTATTTCTACAGCCTTTTGAAGAAGTGAGTTCCTAAGACTTACAACTCTGAGAAAAAAATTCTCCTTAAGCCTGTCTTAAATGGGCGACACCTGATTTTTAAACAGTGGTCCTATTTCTAGGATCTCCCACAATTGGAAACATCTTTCTCCCTGCACCCTGCCAAACCCTTTCAGGATCCTGCATGTTTCAGTCAAGTTGCCTCTTATCCTTCTAAACTTTAAAAAGGATCCAATCCTAGTCTGAGGGCTCATATAGTACATTGGTAACATCCTTACCTCCAAGCCAGGAGGCTCAGGTTCAAGTCCCTTCTGCTCCAGAGGTGTGTAACAACATCTCTGAACAGGTTGATTAGAAAATATCTACAAGCCAAAGCCTATCCATCCTTTCCTCACAAGACACTCTACCCATGACAGGCATTAGTCTAGTAAACCTTCTCTGAACTGCTTCCAACGTATTTACATCATTTCTTAATACTACACAGAAAACTTCAGATGAGGCCTCACCAATGCCCTCTGTAACTCCCTACTTCTGCATTCAATTCCCTTTGCAATGAGTGACAACATTAGCTTTTCTAATTACTTGCTATGTCCGCACTGACCTTTTGTGATTCATGTACCGGGACACACAAATGCTGCTGTACCTCAGCGCTAGGCAACTTCTCACCATTTAGATTAAGTGCTTTTCAGTTTTCATGTCTAAGTGGACAATTCCACACGATACTCAATTTGCCAGATCTTTCCCCACACACTAAACCTATCTATATCCTCTTCGCAACTTAATCACCTTTCTTGGTGTCATCAGCAAATATAGCAACTACTCTAGCAGAGCTCAACTTTCTATCACAACTCAACAGGGTGGACTCAAATCGGATTTTCCCTTATCGAGAGTCTTAAACCAGGGGAACCAGTCTCAGAATGAGGAGCAACTATTTAAGAGAGAGATGAGGAGGGATTTCTTCACTAAGAGGGTGGTGAATCTTTGGAATCCTCTGCCCCAGAAGACAGTGGAAGCTTAATAATTGAGCAGGTTCAAGACAGAAATTAGATTTTGAGGACTAATGACAAAGGGCTTATGGAGATAGTGTGGAAAAAGGCATTGAGATAGATGACCAAATACAAAACATAACAGCTTTTGTCTTGCACTCATCAGGGCAATTTGCAAGAATACCAATTCAAGGGGAAACCAGCATTTATGTTGTATGACTACTCTGTCAAAGCCCCGTTTATAAAATCAGGAGGGACATAGATAAACTGAATAGCAAAGCTCTTTTCCCTAGGGTTGGGGAGTTCGTACTAGCTAGAGGTCATACTTTTAAGGTGTGAGGAGAAAGATTTAAAATGGACCTGAGGGGCAACTTTCTGCTCACAGGGTGGCTGGTATGTGGAATGAACTGCCAGAGGAAGTGGTTGGTGCAGGTACAGTCACAATATTTAAAAAACATTTGGACAGGTACATGAAAGGTTGAGAGAGATACGGCCAAACACAGGCAAATGGGACTAGATTAGTTTAGGAAATCTGGCTGGCATGGATGAGTCGGACTGAAGGGTCTGTTTCCATGCTGTATGACTCTGACTCTCAGACTGGTGCTCAGAGAATGCCTTTCCCCGGTGCAGGCACAACAAAGCAAATGGGAGAGCCAAGGGTGTCAATGACCTTAACACATGGGGTGGAGGAGTCAGGAATCAAACTGGGAGATGTCATTTTTATACTTAGCCACAATTTTAGCTGACAATAAGTAAGGAAATAAGCAGTCAGTAAAGGCAGACATTTTGCTCAGATGCAGCTGTCACTGGGGAAAGAAGGAAACCTGGAAGGTAATGTCACACCACTCAGTCTACAATGCTCAGTTATACAGAGAGCTATATCTGGATAGAACCCGCTATTAATATAACACCATGCCCTTTATAATTAAGCCTGTAGAATGGTGCACTAGGCAGAATTGTTTGGTCGTTATTTCATTCTAAATGGTAGGACTGCTTCTTTGAGGCTGGGAAACAACAGCATCCTCACTAAAGCTAAAAACTTAAAATAAGCAAACATTTCATTCTGCAATACATATTGACATAAATATTCAGTAGAAACATTCAATTGGAATTGTACAAATAATTCTGCGCTGTATACATTTAAACAGGTACAGATGTAGACCATTTGGCACGAGAGGCAACTTGATTGAAATACAGAAAATCCTGGGGAGACCTTAACAGGGTGGATATGGAGAGGATCCCATGTGGCACCAGGATCACTTTTTAAAGATCAGGGGCTACGCATCAAGAACAGATATTAGGGACTTTTTTCTCCTCTTGGAGAGTCATGTGTCTTTGGAACTCACTTCTGAAAGAAAGTTGGTGGAAGCAGAGTTTGGAATATTTTTAAGGCAGAGGTAGATAGATTCTTGTTTAACAAGGGAGTGAAAGCTTACTGCATTACACAGGATGGTGAATTTAAGGTACAATCAGATGAACCATGATTTTAGTGAAAGGAAGAGCAGGCCTGGGGGCTGAAACAGCCCACTCCTGATTCATATTAAAGATGGAGCTCAACAGAATCTTGGATATTAAACAATCAACAGATAGGAATAACGAGTGGGAAAAGGGTGTTGAGATAGATTGATCAGTCATGATTCTACTAAATGACAGAGTGGGTTCAAAGGGCTGAATGGCCTATTCCTGCCCCTACTCATTTCCTTACGATGTTCATTGCTCATCCCTAGGGCATCCCCTTCAGCATATGAGCAGAGAAGTAAAAAATAAAACTCCCCAGATTACACGCTTCAGACAAAGGTTATCACGAGCAAATCCTGACACATTCTGTCAGCCTATCTGACCTCGCTGACTCAGGAAAGCAGCCAATTTCATCAAAGACCCCTCCCACCTCAGTTAGATTCTCTTCCACCCTCTGGTATCGGGCAGAAGATACAAAAGTTTGAAAACATGTACCAACAGATTTATGAACAGCTTCTACCCCACTTATCAGATTTATGAACAGATCTCCCATGTATTAGAGTTGATCTTTCTCAGCACCTTCTCTGTAGCTGTAACACTGTATTCCACATTCTGTTCTATTACCCTGATGTTCTTATGTAAGGTATGATTTGTCCGGATAGCATGGAAAACAATACCTTTCACTGTACCTCAGTACATGTGACAATAATAAATCAAATCAACTTCCAAAGCCATTCCCGCATTTAGCTGTTAGTTTGCTGACAGTGTCACACGAAACAAGCACTGTCTATATGTTCGACGGAAGACAGTTTTTGAACTGAGGCAAAAATCTGAAGTTAAACATACAAATGCTTTAATCATCTGTTCCGGGTGGGAGTGGAGCTGTTTAATACATCATGCCCTTTGTAATCAAACCTTTGTAACCAAATAAATCCTCAGTCAGATTTACAGCCTCTGCTTAAGTGATTTCAGATCGAGAAGCTTGCCACATATGCCACAGACCTTTTGCCACCTTGGTTTTGTCGCATTGGGATTTTATTAACCACTTATTACTGTTGTGTCTAACTTTTTGTTTTAGTTTGGAACCAAGCAAGTGTGCCACGAGTGAAGGATTAACATGCTGATCAGTTATTTGTTTAAAGTACAACAAAAATGAAATTCTACATTCTTCAGTAGAGTTGTTGGGACATGATTCTCTACAGTTAGTGATTACATTGTAGGACAGTCCTACAAGGGGTGAACAAGGATTCAACTCCTAATTACAAATCCATCAATTCACAGGAGGGGAGGGGCAATATGGTTCCTAAGACTGGGAGAAGTTTCACAGCAAAATGTTTAAAATACCCAATGAAAGACACACCCATTGCAAACAGTTTTGCTTAGTTAATTACCCAAGTGTTATTCTGCCTGTGTGAACCTAGGCAGCCTGTTGCACCAAGATTAGCATCAAACCATCTTTCAGCACCCACCAGCAGAGGGTCAAGGGTAGCTCAGGGACAGTGAGGTCAATTGTAGGGGCCCCTACCTTTGTAAGGGAGGCTCATTTGAACAAAGGGACAGGTCTTAAGTGGCTTGACAAGGTAAATGCTGAGAGGATGATCCCCTCGTGGGAAAGTCTGAACCAGACAGCACATTCTCAGAATGAAGGGGTGCCTATTTAAGGCCGAGATGAAGAGGAATTTCTTCTCTCAGAGGGTTGCGTACGAGTCTGGAAATCACTGCCACAGAGAGCTACGGGGCAGTGTCCTTGTGTATATCTAAGGCTAAGGTCAGAAGTCACATGACACCAGGTTATAGTCCGGCAGGTTTATTTGAAATCACAAGCTTTCAGAGTGCTGCACCTTCGTCAAGTGAAGCAGCAGCCGTCCGAAAGCTTGCGATTTCAAATAAAACCTGTTGGACTATAACCTGATGTTGCGTGACTTCAGACCTTGTTCGCCCCAGTCCAACTCTGGCACCTCCAGGTTGTATTTAAGGCTGAGATACATTCTTGATCAGTCGGAGAATCAAGGGTTACGGGAGATAGAGGGCTGGAAAGTGGACGTGAGGAAAGTCGGGTCAGCCACGATCCTGCTGAATGGCAGAACAGGCTCGAGGGGCTAAAAACAGCCGACTCCTGTTCCTGCTCCTTGTGATCTTACGCTGGCTACCCCCCTCCCCCGACCTGACCAGACGTCCGGTAACCAGAACAGGACAGCCTTCAGGACTCAATCTCAGGTTCAATGGTTTTACAGCCTGAACTCTCACCTCCATGTACTTTACCCACCCCAGGTCCTATCATGACATGGGCTCCCTTCAGCACAGATAACCCATTTCCACCCGCTCCTAGCCTCTGTTGTCACCTAGCGAGCTTGTCTTCTTCCCTGGTTAATCCCTTTACCTAACTTTCCCCCTCTGGGTTCCAACTATCTGCTCACTTATCCCCACTCCCTACCACAATCATCAAGATTAATACCACTTTCTCCTAGGTAGTGGCAGTTCTGCAGAAAGGTCACTGGACTTGTGAACATTTAACACTTATATTTCTCTCTCTCTCTCTTTACACATACTGCCAGACATGCCGAGTTTCTCCAGAAATTTCTGTTTTGATAAACAGGAGGACAAGCCCAGCTCACACACACCACCCCCCCCCCAATAAAAAGGAGCTGAGACACACACACAAATGCAGCTCTGCAACAGCCACATCTGAAATAAACGAAAGAGACAAACACCCTGCACTTACCACAGCGCGCCCTAAAAGCGCTAACATTTTCGCCGTCGACCTCCAAACAAATCGTCCCCCGCCCCCCCGCCAGAGACCCAGCGACTTCCAACACGCCGTCCCGGGCGGGGCTTACAACCCGACTGACAGCACCATAGTCCAATCGCGACCCTCCACGTGACGTCACCGGAGCACCCAATCCAATCGGCGACGGCTTTTGCGCGCGGACGGGCCACACTTGGACCCGCCTCCCTCCCCCCGCCATGTTTGTGCGGGGCACAACCTTCGGCCTGTCAGACGAAACAAAACCACATTTTATATCGTCCCGCGCTTGTTGAGGGGGCCGAGATTAAAACTCGTCTTCCCCCTCCCACCACGCTCAAAAGGTTGATTCTTGCCCCAAGCCGGAGAATTGGGCGGCAGGACGGTTTTGCCCCTCACAATAATGGAGGCCGAGGCCTCCACATGTGTGCGGGCTAGCGGGGCGAAAGTAAGTCCCTTGAATGTTCTCTTTCCGTTTGTTTGCCATCATTGTAAATGCCCATTTCGTGCCGAAATACGAGGACGTTAATGTTTCCCTGGCTTTTTCGACGCAGCCACGGAATGCTGAGGGAGGAAGAGGTAATTAACTTAGGAGGGTCAAAGGTGAGAGGGCGGGATTTCAGGGTGTAGTTCCGGGTCGGATGTTGTGAGGCTGTTACCTGGAGCTGAATATGGCAGGTTCCAGTGAGTCAGGTCAGTCTCTGAGCAATAGACCAGTTTACAGCCTTTATTCATTCAGTGGGCTAGTCTTTGAACAATTTGCATGTGTAGATGTTTGAGTAGATGTATGCAATTGTTTTATCTGGTGCCCTTACAATGTCACCAGGTCTACCCTGTATTGTGGCTTCCCACTCCAGTTTGGAAGGATAGCCTGTCCTCTCCAAGTGCAGCTAATGCTGAATGCGAGGAATTTCTGAATCAGCCTGTGGTTGGGCTGTTGCCACTAGGAGCAGGAGGAGGCTGTTTCATCCTCCTTCAAGCCTGTCCTGTCATTGATGGAGAGCATCATCTCTACCTTCACTTCATTTGCACCATCTCTGTCAGTGCCCTTGTCAATGCCATGTTGCTCGCTGGGCCAGCTCGCGCTGAGATGCGGCAATGAGTAGCTGGGACCTCAGGGCCCAAAGCTCTGGTTTAGTAAGTTTGTGCATGATACCAAAATTGGCGGTATAGTTGACAGTGAAGAAGGTTATCTAAGATTACAAAGGAATTTTGACCAATTGAGCCAATGGGCTGAGGAGTGGCAGATGGAGTTTAATTTGGATAAGTGTTGCATTTTGGTAAAACAAGCAAGGGCAGGACTTGTACAGTTAATGGTAGGGCCCTGGGTAGTGATGTCAAACAGAGAGAACTACGGCTTCAGGTATGTAGTTCTTTGGAAGTTGCATCACAGATGGACAGGGTGGTAAAGAAGATTTTTAGCAGGCTTGCCTTCATTGCTGAGACCATTGAGTATGAGTTGGTGTCATGTTGAAGTGTACATGACCTTGGTGGGGCTGTTTCTGGAGTACTGTGTGCAGTTCTGATTGTCCTGCTGTTGGAAGGATATTACTAAATTAGAGAGGGTTCAGAAAAGATTTACCAGGATGTTGCCAGGACTGGAGAGTTTGAATTATAAGGATCAGTTGGGACTTTTTTTCACTAGGGTGTAGGAAGTTGAGGGGTAACCTTAATAAAGTTCATAAAATCATGACAGGCATCGAAAGAATAGCAAAAATCTCTTCTCTAGGGTGGGGGAGTTCAAAATTAGGGGATGTATTTTTAAGGTGACAGGAGAAAGATTTAAAAGGAACTTGAGGGGCAACCTTTTCACAGAGGTTGGTTCATATATGGAATGAACTGCCAAAGGAAGTGGTAGATGCAGGTACAGTTACAGCATTTAAAAGACATTTGGACAGGTATGTGAGAATATGAAAGGTTTGAAGGGATATGGGCCAAATGCAGGCAAGTGTGACTAGTTTAGTTTGGGAAATGTGGTTGGTATGGATGAGTTGGACTGAAGGGTCTGTTTCTATGCTGTATGACTCTGGAAAGCAACCCCTCCCCATTGCTCAAATAAAATGTAGTGGTGGAGCCCAGAAAGCATCTTTAGTGGTAATATCAAGGTCGTTTGGAGGAAGATTCTGGTTACATTAAAACAGTCAAAACTTGAGATTATGTAATAGATACAACAAATTGATTTTTTTAAAAGTTAATTTTCTTCCCTCAAGGTATTGATTCTAATTTGGGTACATTACCAATAGGTACCTGGAGACAGTGTGTGTCTGTAAGTTGTGCAGTGATTGGTGGGGGGGGGTAATCAGGTGCCTGTCCTTACCTGATCCGCGTGGGTGTCTCCCTGCTGACCCTCAGCAGGAGCACTGTCTGATTTTCTTCTCCGGCTCCTGCCTTGGAGCTGCCTGTTGTAATTTCACAGGAGAGCAAGTTTGTTACTTAGACCTATAGCCAGCCTAGAACCATAGGTCTGCGATGTCTGCCTTGCACCACTGGCTGCAAGGGGAGAAACTTGAACAATTCATTTGAAAAACAGGAAAGCCTGACTGTACGAGTCACAAAAAATCTCACACGGCAGGGGTCCTTCTAGCTTGTTCTTCAAGTCTTAAAACTTCAGTTTCCAAATCCTAGGAATCACTTGTGCTGCACTGTCTCTGGAATGTTCCCAGGTTCGGACTGGTCTTCATAATGAAGTTACGCTTCTTTGTAACCAGCTTGAATTGGTTCCCTCTGCAGCAGCTGTTTGATACCTTGATTTGGTGTAACAGTTCCCATTTTCAAAATCTTAACTAACTTAACATCAGTAAAAAGGTGACCTGGTCATTATAGTTTTGCTGTTTGTACACAAATTGCTTTGAACCGTAAGAGCAAGTGAATTGGGACCAGGAGTAGGCCACTTGGCCCTCCAAGCTTGCTCCACCCTTGCGTAGAATCATGGTTGATTGGCTCATTCTCTCAACTCTGTTCCACCTACCCAGATACACCTTGACTCCCGCTGTTAGCGACGAATCCCAACTACCTTTGCCGTTTTAAAATTAGTATTAAATGACCCTGTCTCCAGGTGAAGAGCTTCAAAGGTTCATGACTCAAAATGGAAAAGAAAAGGCCCTCATCTCCATCTTAAATAGGAGACAATGGTCTTCCCTGGTTTCCTGCAAGACAACAATGACAACACCTATTTTTTTAAACAAAAAGTGTTCTCACCTCCATCAGAAAAAAGTTTGAAATTTGACTTTTAAAGTACTGGAACGCTATCTGTCATGTACCGTCACACATCCTGCTCACTGGGTGTGCGGACAGTATTGGCGTGCGCTGTTTGGTGAGGTTGTCCCGTTGGAAATGGCTGAGCAAATAAAGATGGAGTTCTGTTGAATTCCCGCTCTCCCCTTCTGGTGCTTGTTTAATGCCACGATAATGGGGTTAGTTGATTGATTGATTGGTCATCACTCTGTTCACTGAGGATAGAACGGACTCCGACACAAGTTGGTGAAGTCCTCAATGAGGGAGAATCTTCCGGAGCCAGCGGTACTAAATCACCCGCTCCTCCCAAATACTGTCCACCCTTCACATCTCCAGTTCCGAGCATGCTATATCCCAGAGTAATAATTATTGCAAGTTCATTCAAAGTTCTAAGTTTGATCATGTAAATAAGGAGAAATGGTTTCCAGTGGTAGGCTGGGCAGTCACCAGAGGGACCGAGTTTGAAAGCTGCACAAGCACTAGGAGGGAGGCTGGGGAAATGGATTTTATCGGGGAGGGGGGAAGG